>CANNZV010003391.1:0-64641 GCA_947561585.1 Caprella mutica
TAACTGTACAATGTAACTTCACACAGTAACTGTACACTGTAACTGTACACTGTTACTGTACACTGTAACTGTACAATGTAACTTCACACAGTAACTGTACACTGTAACTGTACACTGTTACTGTACACTGTAACTGTACACTGTAACTGTAAACTGTAACTGTACACTGTAACTGTACACTGTAACTGTACACTGTAACTGTACACTGTAACTGTACACTGTATCTGTACACTGTAATTGTACACTGTAACTGTACACTGTAACTGTACACTGTAACTGTACACTGTAACTTTAAACTGTAACTGTACACTGTAACTGTACACTGTAACTGTACACTACATTTACGACTCTCATACATATACCCGATATACATATGTACAATCACGACAATAATATATGCGCTTTTAGATTCATTGAAAATGCGCGACAATCTCGAGATTGTGCAAGGCACGTAAAGGGTATGAAGCAGGACCAACAGTGATGTTGGTCAAATATCAACATCAAATACGATAGTTAAAGCTTTACATAATAACTTAGCAGTATATTATTGATAATTTCCGGGCGAAGATCGCTGATTGAAGATCGCTGATTGAAGATCGCTGCATGCAAAACGTACCTTTAAGGCCATCGGCTAGAGCTGCTGCGTCTAATAGTAATTTTTACAGCTCCCTTTTATTTGTGGACGGTAAATAAATGAAGCGTTAATAACAGACAAAGTTTGCTGTTAATTGAGGTATCTTTGGTATTGCATTAATTTTCAATATAAATTAATTAATTAATATTAATATATTAATTAATTAATAATTTAAGTAATTAAGTGAAACTGACGGTAGTAGAGCGGCTACAGTCGATCGTAGCATTGGAAAGCATTTCGACGGCTACAACTGTATGGCTGTAGCCGCTGCATTAGAAGTTCAACTGTATACATAAGTTGTGACGTGTAGAATAGTGTACACAAGTACCTGACGCACACGTGTAAACTACTGGAAAACATCTTCATGAAATTATGGTTAACTATTTCATATAAGCATTAATATATTAGTCGTTTATTGAATGCATTATGGTAATTCTATGAATCCTTAAGATATAAGATCTAAATAACAGATAATAGAGATGCCATGAGTCACGATGTCACTGTGTATGTACACTACTAGAAGGGGCGCGAAACCCCCCACCCTCTCCCCCACTCTTGCCTGTGTACGTTCCTATTTAAAGTAATGATTACATAGTAGGAATGGTCAATGGAAAATATAATCATATTGATTATTATACTAATATGAATGGATTTAATACTACCAGTTAAAAATTTAGATATTGGATTTTCGTTGATAATTTATTTAAAATCATGGCGTATGAATAGTGGCGTGATGGGACAACTCTAATTCAATAATTTAATTAATTCAATAAATAGCTCATTACAGGAAGTACCTACTCTATTTTTTCTCCAAAATAGCACAATATTGTCTTCATTGGAATAAGTCATAATAATTTCTGAATCACCGAATAAAGTGACAGTTGCAGTTAATAACTTATATTTATTTCCTTGATGGCATAGGTACCATATTTTTTTAATAATCAATTTTCCATAAAGTCCTAGTGAATTAAAGTGCATCGTTGCACTCAACATGGAATGGGGTCATTTTATAATAAAATATATAGTTTTACATTTTGTTTAATATTTTAATTGGTGGACATTAAACCAATTATAATATCTAGAAAAAATAATAGATTATGTATTTTAACTTACATGACCGAAAATGTGGAACTATCCGATAACTCGGAGCTTACCCTTTATTCTAAAAAAATATGTTTCTCTTTTTTAATTGCCATACTAAATATTTTATCTTCACAAATATCGCAGCGGTGATCTACATATATTGAAGGGTGCAATAATATTACAATTTCTGAACAGTTAAAATCTGAACTTGTGTTCTTTTTTGCATTCACCGATCAGGTAGCTTTTCTGCATCCATGAGTTTTATCCCATACGGTGGATGTTGATTTTGCTCACAGAGCCACTTTCCTTTCTGACTGCTTCATCCAGTTCCTTGTATTTATTTTCCTTATATCATCAGCGATATGGCCCTTGATTATAAAGTAGACGTTAAAACCCTTACTAAAATTTAATATTTAATTATTTATTATGCATCACTAAAACAAATACAGTTAGCATTAATTTGTATGCATAGTTTTGAATTTATTTAACAAAAATGTACGTATTATGTATTCGAATATCAATACAATTTTCATTCAAAATCTTTTTACTACAGTGATGATATATGGTGAGTACCTATTAGTATATTACAATTCGATCGATCTATCAGATGATGAGTAAACTGTCTGGAATAAAAATGCTTATATACATACTCAGTATTTCTTCTTTGAATATTGTGATATGAATGAAAACTTGAATTTAATGTTGAGTTACTATAGGACATCACCTATAGTAATTGCAATATATTTGATATTTTTAGTGAGTTATTTTGAAATAATAGAATAGTTTACCTTAGAGCTCAAGATAACGGAGTACGTTCAATAGCCCCCCCCCCCCCCTTCCCCCGGTCATGAGCCCCCTAGGTCATAAGCCCCCTCCCTGTTTTTTAATTCTTATTTACCTAGTTAAACAAATGAAGAACTACTTAGATAGAAAAAACTGAAAGTTGCTAATGTAGCTTGTTGTACCGCTATTTTGTTGTACTGCACACTTCATGATTGTTTAATGACATGGCAGGGGGGTTACATATACATATATTTTATGTTAATCAGTAATGAACTACAAAAGTGTCAATAAGGATTGATTAATATAGGTAAATAAGGATTACAAAAACAAGGGGAGGGGGGCTCATGACCAGTTGAGGGGGGAGAAGAGGGGCTCTTATAACCTACACCCCATGATAACATATTACTTCGGCATAAAAATATCTTGGCGGTATTCAGTGTATAACGCGTGTTCTTTGCGCGGTTTTATTTTGTAAGAATGTAGAAACCAATGTTTATATTGACATTTTATAAAAAGCATTAAGGTGGATTAAGGTTATTATTCATAATAATTATTCATGAATGATATCAATTCATAATTTTGATAATGTTTCCCTTTAACTCATATGCTCTAAAAGTTCAATCAGTATGAAAGTTTTGGTAAGATAGGGAAGGTGAGGGGGGGGGGAGGTATATTAAATAATAGCCAGCACACAGGCTCCTCCCCGCATATAAGAGCGTCTGTTGGACGCAGACGCATGACCACATGGCCAGAGCAGGGTGCACGAGCGTCTTTCTGACGCAACGGAGAATTAACCCAGACGCATAGGGAGTGACATGCACTAAACACACTGTATCTAAAGTCACCCTGTAGATAACCTAACTAGTCACACTGTAGTCTATTTAACTAGTCACACTGTATTAAACTAGTCACATACAACTCACCATAAAATTTACCAGTCACCATGAAACTCACCATAAAACTCACCACTCACCATGCAACACACCATACAATTCACAACTCACCATGCAACACACCATACAACTCACCACTCATGATACAGCTCACCATACAACTCACCACTCATGATACAGCTCACCATACAACTCACCACTCATGATACAGCTCACCATACAACTCACTACTCACCATACAACTCACTACCACCTCTACTATCTTACAATAATCTCATTGATGAAAACTTATTTCTTTCCTAATAATAACTAATTTGTTCACAATAAATCAAGTACATGTGATATTCGCAAATCATGTGATATTTCTAGTACTTAATAACATATTGTTTTCTTATGTGAAGACATCACCACTCACAACTAGTTAGTGCGCTAACTTTTAACTACCTAACTAGGTAGTGTATCTTGGTAGCTTATAAATAAAAATAAATAAATAACTCATGAGTAACCATCTTGTGTATCTAATTATCTAATTCAATTTGTAATAACTCAACAAGTGTATCTAGATATCTACCTATCCTTAGGTACTCAGCTCATAGCCAAACTATAGTATCTAGGTACCTAATTAATAATTAACCAAGTAGTGTTTCTAGGTACCTAATAATAACACAATTGGTGTATGTAGGCGAATAACTTATAACTAAGTACCTGACTATAGTATCTATGTACCTGTCTAGTAATCAACGAACTAATGTTGCAAAGTAATTTATACTATCCAAAAATAATGTTTTTATGTACCTAGCAGTCCTAGCTAGTAACTAACTACTCAACTACATTTCATACTGTGTACTTTTCTATAAACATCCATTGCCTAAAATAATTTGAACTTCTATATATTTACACTATTTAAAGCGCTATAAATGGACATTATTTGAAATAAAACAAATTATTCATTTAATTATTATCACGAGTATACTACCTAAGTCATAAAAAATACATTTTCTTCAATAGTCAATCAGTGTTTTAAATCTTGAATATGATAGACAGTGGTTTACTAATTAACACGAAAGTCCACCACAAGTGACCGTGCGATAGCAAACCTACATACAAACATTCAAGCTTTGAATGACCAGAAACTAATACGCTAAAATTACATTATATGTTAACACGAATGAGTTGTATTTATTGATAAATAAAATATCAGTTTAGTAAGAAATAGAATTATACAGTTAAATATATTAATTTTCTTTCTGTAATAATTTACCGCCAAATTATTTCCCCCAATATCACGTTCACACACCCTGTCACCCATCCACCCCCCCCCCCCCTCTATCAGTCGCTCCCTATCGCAATGTTTAACAAATTAATGAGTCTAGAACTGCAAAGAGAACCGAAAACATGACAACTGATAGATCTGTAAATTATTGTTATAACCAAATTATATTATAATGCTGAACTATCATTTGTTTATTCATGCATTTTGACCACTTTTTGTCGTTGTAAAATATCACATTATTGAAATATTAAAATAGAATTTTCACATTGTATGGATAATATGAGTTATTATGACTTTTTATGTTTGTTTTTATTGTGACTAATACATATTTGACTGAAGATTTGTGATATATGTATTGAGTATTTTTTATGCTGATGACCTTATTAGATAATATGATTGATTGAATTCACTAAGAATATTGATTAGTTATTTACACTTTAGGTAACTGATTAATTAGGATAAGTTCCGAGTTATCGAACGGTTTCACATTTCCGAGCACGTGAAAAATTATTCTAATTATTATTTAAGTCTCATATTAACCTTTTTTACTTTTTCGTAAATCTGGAACCAGACGATAACTCGGAACTAACCCTATAGATAGATATGATTTATTTTGTTGTTTCCCCTATACGGTTATACCTTAGTAACTTGGTACCTAGTAACTTACAGTCTTTTAGTTAAAATTTATAGGAAACGTTGCAATGTTTGAACGCCCATAGTACTCGGAAACTTGGAAAGTGATTTTTTTACAACATAACTAGGTAGTTTATACTATACTAGGAAATGCTCTCTGTTCTCGGTTATATTTACTATAAATAATGTAATTATTATGTTGAAGATTTCTTATTAATAAAATAATAGAGAATTATCTTTGTAATTTATAAGTTACAAAATGTATTATTTTTTGTAACTTACATATCATGGGATATTTAAAAAATTATAATAACCCATTTGCTCTCTTCTCTCTTATTTTTAAGTAAATGAAATAGAAAAAAAATATGAGTGCTTTACTTCACTCACTCTATTTGGTGCACAGGCTATTTTACTAACTAACTGACATATTATAAGGGGGGAACTGCTCAAAAAAATTTCAGGCAATTTGATTGAAACCTTTTTGAGTTATGCAAGTACCAATCAAGATTACAAATAACTAAATGCCGCCTAAAGTATAACCTCCTGCAATCTGCGATGGTGAAATGATAAGTTAAAATCAGAACCTAGTAATAAAATAATTCATTTTATGATACATTGTAAGATCAATAACTGTATGTGAGTAAAAAAGGAATAAATAATTCAGCAACGTTTTTATCTTACACATAAGAAGGTTTTCTATACAGTTTCACGTAATCATTCAGGAAGGTACTTTGTGATTTGGGGGCGGGGCGGGGTAGAGGGTGAGGAGAGATGTAACTAGTAACTCAGGGGAGGGGGGAGGTTGAGGAGAGAAGGAGTGATTACACAGATAGAAATTATCTTCTAGTTAACTATATGCTAACATTTTTTTATAAGCTGATATTTTATTTACAACATTATACAAATAGATTTGTATTCACTTATAATATAATTTAGTGTTGTAATCATTGGTCATTACTCATTCATGTGAAGTGAACAGTCACTTCCACTAGCTGCCTGACTTATGTCACTGGTTGTACCACTGTCAATCATCTGTCAATCATCTGAGACACTACTTACTTAGGTATCACCAATAGACCGAAGGGGAAATGATTAGGTTATTTATTTGTTTATTTATATTAACGAATATATAAACTATTCATAAATGAATTTAGAGCTAATTATGACTTATTATATTCCTTAATAATAATATTATATTCATCAAATAAAAACAGTATATGAGACATTGATGAGGTTCTATATTATTTTCGGTCATGTAAGTTTCTAGTTTTTATTTTTCAGAAGATTAACTGTAAATAATGGAGTACAGAGCGTGTTTACAACAAACTAGCGGATACAACAAACTACACTAGCAACTCTCAGTCATTTCTATCTAAGTAGTTCTTCATTTGTTTAACTAAGTAAGGATTAAAAAAATAGGAAGGGAGGGCTCGTGACCGGGGGGCTTATGACCTAGGGGGCTCATGACCGTGGGGAGGGGGGGGGGCTCTTGACTTTACCCCTTAGTCACTCGGATACTAGTCTCCCTCTTGTAACTAGCTAACCAGAGTTCCTAGGTACATAACCACTAATCAGTGTACGGTGTACCTAGGTACCTAACCACTAACCAGTGTACCTTGGTACTTAGACACTTACCAGTGTACCTAGGTACCTAGACACTAACCAGTGTACCTAGGTACCTAGACACTAACCAGTGTACCTAGTGCCTAACCACTAACCAGTGTACCTTGATAGCTAACCTCTAACCAGTGTACCTAGTGCCTAGCCACTAACCAGTGTACCTTGGGGGTGTAGGTCATAAGCCCCCCCCCCCCCAGTCAAGAGCCCCCCGGTCAAGAGCCCCCCTAGGTCATGAGCCCCCCCGGTCAAGAGCCCCCCCGGTCATGAGCCCCCCCGGTCACGAGCCCCCCTGTTTTTAAATCCTTATTTACCTATATTATTTAATCCTTATTGACACTTTTGTAGTTCATTACTGATTAGACATAAAATATATGTATATCGGGGGGCGTTGCGCCCCCCCCTGCCAGGTCATTAAACAATCATGAAGTGTGCAGTACAACAATCTAGCGGATACAACAAACTACATTATTACACTAACCAGTGTACCTAGGTACCCAGACACTAACCAGTGTACCTAGTGCCTAACTTCTAACCAGTGTACCTAGGTACCTAGACACTAACCAGTGTACTTAGGTACCTAGACACTAACCAGTGTACCTAGGTACCTAGACACTAACCAGTGTACCTAGGTACCTAATCATTAACCAGTGTACCTTGGTACCTAACCTCTAACCAGTGTACCTAGGTACCTAGACACTAACCAGTGTACCTAGGTACCTAGACACTAACCAGTGTACCTAGGTACCTAATCATTAACCAGTGTACCTAGGTACCTAGACACTAACCAGTGTACCTTGGTACCTAACCTCTAACCAGTGTACCTTGGTACCTAACCACTAACCAGTGTACCTAGGTACCTAGACACTAACCAGTGTACCTAGGTACCTAGACACTAACCAGTGTACCTTGGTACCTAACCTCTAACCAGTGTACCTTGGTACCTAACCACTAACCAGTGTACCTAGGTACCTAGACACTAACCAGTGTACCTAGGTACCTAGACACTAACCAGTGTACCTTGGTACCTAACCACTAACCAGTGTACCTTGGGACCTAATCATTAACCAGTGTACCTAGGTACATAACTATTAATCAGTGTACCTAGGTTCCTAACCACTAACCAGTGTACCTTGGTACCTAACCACTAACCAGTGTACCTTGGGACCTAATCATTAACCAGTGTACCTAGGTACATAACCACTAACCAGTGTACCTTGGTACCTAACCACTAACCAGTGTGCCTTGGTACCTAACCACTAACCACTGTACCTTGATACCTAACCTCTAACCAGTGTACCTAGTGCCTAACCACTAACCAGTGTACCTTGGGGGTGTAGGTCATAAGCCCCCCCGGTCAAGAGCCCCCCGGTCAAGAGCCCCCCCGGTTAAGAGCCCCCCGGTCAAGAGCCCCCCCGGTCATGAGACCCCCTAGGTCATAAGCCCCCCCGGTCAAGAGCCCCCGTGGTCATGAGCCCCCCGGTCACGAGCTCCCCCGGTCACGAGCCCCCCTGTTTTTAAATCCTTATTTACCTATATTATTTAATCCTTATTGACACTTTTGTAGTTCATTACTGATTAGACATAAAATATATGTATATCGGGGGGCGTGACGCCCCCCCCCCCCCCGAACCCCCCTGCCAGGTCATTAAACAATCATGAAGTGTGCAGTACAACAATCTAGCGGATACAACAATCTAGCGGATACAACAAACTACATTATTACACTAACCAGTGTACCTAGGTACCTAGACACTAACCAGTGTACCTAGTGCCTAACCTCTAACCAGTGTACCTAGGTACCTAGACACTAACCAGTGTACCTAGGTACCTAGACCCTAACCAGTGTACCTAGGTACCTAATCATTAACCAGTGTACCTTGGTACCTAACCTCTAATCAGTGTACCTAGGTACCTAGACACTAACCAGTGTACCTAGGTACCTAGACACTAACCAGTGTACCTAGGTACCTAATCATTAACCAGTGTACCTAGGTACCTAGACACTAACCAGTGTACCTTGGTACCTAACCTCTAACCAGTGTACCTTGGTACCTAACCACTAACCAGTGTACCTAGGTACCAAGACACTAACCAGTGTACCTAGACACTAACCAGTGTACCTAGGTTTCTAATCATTAACCAGTGTACCTAGGTACCTAGACACTAACCAGTGTACCTAGACACTAACCAGTGTACCTAGGTTTCTAATCATTAACCAGTGTACCTAGGTACCTAGACACTAACTAGTGTACCTAGGTACCTAACCACTAACCAGTGTACCTTGGTACCTAATCATTAACCAGTGTACCTAGTTTCCTAACCACTAACCAGTGTACCTAGGTACCTAACCACTAACCAGTGTACCTAGGTACCTAACCACTAACCAGTGTACCTTGGTACCTAGACACTTACCAGTGTACGTAGGTACCTAACCACTAACCAGTGTACCTAGGTACCTAATCATTAACCAGTGTACCTAGGTACATAACCATTAATCAGTGTACCTAGGTTCCTAACCAATAACCAGTGTACCTAGGTACCTAACCACTAACCAGTGTACCTAGGTACCTAACCAGTGTACCTAGGTACCTAACCAGTGTACCTAACCACTAACCAGTGTATCTAGGTACCTAACCACTAACCACTGTACCTTGATACCTAACCAGTTACCTGGGTACCTAACTAGTTACCTGGGTACCTAACCAGTTATCTAGGTACTTAACCACTAACCAGTGTACCTTGGTACCTAACCACTAACCAGTGTACCTTGGTACCTAACCACTATCCAGTGTACCTAGGTACCTAACCACTAACCAGTGTACCTAGGTACCTAGACACTAACCAGTGTACCTTGGTACCTAACCACTAACCAGTGTACCTTTGGACCTAATCATTAACCAGTGTACCTAGGTACATAACCATTAATCAGTGTACCTAGGTTCCTAACCACTAACCAGTGTGCCTTGGTACCTAACCAGTGTACCTAACCACTAACCAGTGTATCTAGGTACCTAACCACTAACCACTGTACCTTGATACCTAACCAGTTACCTGGGTACCTAACTAGTTACCTGGGTACCTAACCAGTTATCTAGGTACTTAACCACTACCCAGTGTACCTAGGTACCTAACCACAAACCAGTGTACCTTGGTACCTAACCAGTTACCTAGGTACCTAACCAGTTACCTAGGTACCTAACCAGTTACCTAGGTACCTAACCAGTTAACTAGGTACCTAACCAGTGCGGTAACCTCGTTAAGTAACTGGTGCGGTAACCTTGTTAGGTAACTAGTCGGTAACCTTTTTTGGTAACTAGTGCGATTACCTTGTTAGTTAACTAGTGTAGCTAGTTAGGTAACTAGTGTAACTTACAGTAATTAATAATGAAAATGTTATGATACAACTTACAGAGCTTATATTATATAGTAATATAGTATGTGTGGTACATAGGTAGTGTACTATTGTAGCAAACTGTACAGCTAGTGTGGTAGGCAGTGCAAAAGGCACGCAACCCATCCCTACACCCCCTTTGAGGTGCGAGTGCGGGTGACGACTTTCCCTCTACCCTCATTAATACCCTTGGCTCTCGGGACAATCGGATGTCCTCTCCCTTGTTCCTTTCTTTCATCTAATAACTTTATTGGTGAAGTGAATTATCAGTGACAAATTATAGATCACGTAATATTAAAGCCATACGGGGGTATTAATCACACATTCATCGGACGACAATCAAAAGTTGAGTAAATAACCAACGTGATAATAATTGAGCAGAGAGTTATAGGTTCTATGTAATTAAATAGGTCTAATCAGCCATTGTCATTTATTTACTTTAGAAGCTGGATTCTTAGTTTAGTATTAAGGTTTATAATTGTTTCGGTAAAACCCTTTTTTCGATTTATAAATTAATTTTCGAATCATCTTAATATTGCAATTCATGATCAATGACAATAAATAATAAGCAGTAATGAATAAATTAATATTTAGTCCAATGTGTGTATCCATCTCCAATTTATGTAGGCATTGAATTGAGAAAAATTATATAATTGGAAATAGTTTAATTTATGGAAGTCAGATAACAGAAATCTGGAATATTGGAAAAGTGAATATTAGCCATTTGAATTAAAAGAAAGACATCATTGAATCTTAATTAATCAATCAAAATAGGTAGCTTACGTTGTGACACAGAGGTGATCACAACAAAAACGAGTATAAATAGTTGAGTAACTAGTATAACTAGTTAGGTAACTAATGGAATTAGGTATCTAACTAGTATATCTGGTTACCTGACTACCGTAACTAGTTACCTAAGTAGTGTAACTAGGTACCAAACTAGTTTTTTTAAATGTGTTTATTAAGTTTAATATATACACATGAGCTTATTTCAAGATGGTACGATTCTTGTACCATCATATTAGTACCTATCTAGTTCTCTTCCACGACTTCATCTTGCTACCAGCAAGATGAAGTGTGTACTGGGAAAGACTAGTGTATCTAGTTCCCTAGTCAGTAGCTACCTAACTACAGTATCTACCTAGGTTCATAGATACTCTAGTTAGGTAGGTTTTCCTAGATACTCTAACACTCGTTCAAGCATTGTTCGTTTTCCCCATTCATGAGTTTCCCGTCAGTGTCAGCCCCGCTTCATACACTTACATACATTTCGTAATCACGAGTAATTATTTAGTAAAGTGCGCGGAGTTTATATGTCATACTGTATAATGTATACATTATACTTCAATTATATTATAAAATTGAATTGCTTGGCTCCTAAAAAATTGTTAATATTTATTACAGAAATAAATACTATTTCCCAAGCAGTTAATTTTAGGTGAATCTAATATCAATGATAGATCATCAATAGAAAATCGAAGAAATACAAGTTACTACATGCCTAACTGACTACGAAGCTTATAGCAATATACGCACACACACAGCAATGCATGCTCAACCCCCTTGACCTTAGCGCCAAAATTAAAATGATCTTTCATTAATATTTTATATACTGTCGTACATTATTAAATATCAGTCAACAAAGAAATATGAGCAAACAGTTAAATAGAGGCATCATATTTCTCAGTGTAATCATTCACTTCTTATTTTATTTGTGAAACTGTAGTAAATACATAAAGGATACCTCTCCATTGTATCTACCCCCTCCCCCTGTTAGTCCCCCCCCCCTCACAGTAACCGTTAGCTACCAACAAGGAAGATAAACCAAAATTATTAACGCGGGAATTAATTAAAAAGAAACACTTACATTGACAACTGATATACCAACCATTATTAATCGAAAAAATTGATAACGACCAATAATTACTATTTGATACTTAAAATAATATAACATTATTGGACTAAATTATAATTATTATATGCTTGTGTTACAATTGTCACACTTTTTAGACGACTTTTCAAAAGTTTCAATAAAATATTAAAACTTAGTGTTCGGAAAAAGTATACAATTTTTTATCGTTAGATGTGTAATAAAATATAGTTTTAATTACTTACAGTGTCATTGCACACGACTTATTTTCAATGTAATAACTAATAACATTATTATATATGTATACTTTGACTGTCACAGTTTGTATTTAGTTTCATTTACCTACATCGATATTTTAAATATTGATAGTTATTTTCTTACTCACCATTACTATTCAAATTATCTGCAACATTATTTGCACAGTTCTTATTATCTAAACTTCAATTAAATATAAATAATTGTTTTTTAATATATATGAAAAATATCATAATGAATTGTTTTAATAAAAATTACTCATTGTTACAACAAATTTTTTTCATTAACTTTATATTATAAATATTAATTATTGCAGTACAGTAATAATAAAACTCTCAATAACCTGCACTGTAATAATATACCAATAATGTTAGAACTCACTGTACTTAATGTCTAGCAGCTCTAGCCAATCAGAAGGCTCGTTACAAATTGCAAAATTATTCTTAGCGTAGATCAGTTGCAGTCTGTGAGAGAGTAACATTGATACCTGAATAATGATCTACGCTTATATTACCGTAGATTACTATGTTTGAATGCGAAGTGAGAGTAATGAAAAGTGATCTACGCGTGTAGAGCACTTTACAGTCGAATCATTTGGAACTTTTGTAAAGTGATCTGGAGCTGTAGATCACTTTACACTGTTACTAGTCAGCGATGGAGAATTTTGCGTAGATCACTAATCAAAGTTACTCTTCATTTAGCTAATTTTTTACATCATTCTTTTAGTAGTATATTATATACCTGCATATTATTATGTATGTAATTTAGGTAATCACTGTTAAAAATATTCTGCTATAAAATACTAATTTCTGAACCATTAGTGCATTTAATTACCTAATCTGAATACTACTATTGATGATTATTGTAGTTACTGTGAAATAAACACCACAAAAAATGTCTCCGTTTTCTATGTTTGTGTACTGTAATAACATCGAAACATGTCAGGTAATTATTACAGATTTTATAACACTCGGTGTAATAAAAGCGGAGCCTGTTTGTATATCGTTAAAAAGATTTTATTTTTATTATTTTTCTGATGCCGGCCAACACAATAAAAAGATTGCAATAAGAATTTAGACAAAGACCATAATTTTCTAATTACCATCAAATAAAGGTGTTAAATACTTTTATATTTCAGAATATATATAAATAACATGATATATAAAATCAATGCACACAATAAATATAATACAAAATAAAGAAATTCGTGGATGAATTGTCCGTGGACGAAATGTACGTTGGACGAGATGTCCGTGGACGAGATGTCCGTGGACGAAATGTCCGTTGGGCGAAATGTCCGTGCACGAATTCCGGGATATTGAACAATCCACCAGACAATTATTTTGAATTATTATTTTAGTTATTGAGTTAGAATGACCTTGACCTTTGACCCAATCACTCCCTAAATCTTTCTAATCGAATACAATACATTGACTAATAGTTTCAATTAATGTTAATAATAATAATCGTCCCCATTTCAGTAAATTTGGTTGAGTATGAGAATAACAATATTACAAATAGATATATAAATGCTGCCTCAAATATTATCTTCCGCAATTTGCGAAGATAATTATTGATTAACTATATCCTATTATTAAAAGGATATATTTTTATCATGAGCCATGGAAGAATGAGATCAAATATACATTGTAGCTTTTCTTCTATAGTGTTCATATCATAACTTCTTCTCTGGCTATGGAAAATTTTATGCAAAATGTCTAAAGAATTTTAGTCTATTACATTAATTAAGTATATTCCCTTGAAAATGAATGTATCATTATGATTAACAATTATATCTGTCACATAAAATTCTATTAAGCGGTATTTTTGCTTTCATATATTTAAATCTTAATCAAAATTTGAAAAAAATACAAATATATCATACATATATAGAAACATCTCAAAAAAATTCTAACTAATTTGAGCTATTTTAAAAATTATTTTTTAAACGATTCATATAATTTTTTTTGTTTTATAACAATATCTACAATGATGAGAGTCAAAGATCTGGATGTGATTAATAACTTACGCCAAAAGAGAAAAATATGCCGAGGCCTTCGATGATCAAGAAGATTATCTTCTTCGGCCCCACCATACATTCATCTATTGTAACTAGTCAAGCCCCAATTAAATAGGCTTTAAATATTTCCATATAGCAAAGCTTTTGTGTATTCTATGTAATACATAAATTAATTAATATTTAATACAGAATGTCTACTGGCTATATAACGGAAACTTCATTAAGATATAAATACATTCGTCTACAACATCTTCCTTACTTTCACAACGATGTCATGTCCAATTTCACTTCAGATGCATAATTAATAACATACACGCGGTGCAGTTTCTGCCACACATTATAATCAAAAGTTAATCTAGCTTTCTCCATCTCCATATAATATATTCAAGTTACACAACCTAAACGCTATTTAAATAAGGAAATTCAATTCGGTGAAATTGTTAACGCAAACCACGAAGCTGCAATAATATTTACAGAGTAAATTGGTTAGGCAATAAAAGAGGTAGATTGGTTGGTACTCCTCCAGATTGATGCAAGACAAATGTGAGAGTTTGAAAACGTGATGGGAATTGAATTCCCGAAACACAATCTTTGTTATTTACTCTCAATCCCATTCCAGGAGAGGATGTTATGGTGTGCCCATAGAAGATTAAGAGGGGACAACATAATCTTCCACAGCTCCATCATAACTTTATCTCTGGTTGGTAATATAGTGAACAGTTATGTCATCTCTGATGTCATTATTTTATGTGTACTAACTATGTCATAATATGTCATTATGTTATATCTACTGACAAAATGAAAAATAAGATGACTGCCATATAATATTAAGAGGATACCCAACATAATATTCTATGACCCCACTATAACGTTATCTGGGACTTTATGCTGTAATCGAGCAAAGAAATGTTGTTATTGATCTGTGTCAATTATTCACTCACTAAATGCAGGAATATATGAAACCTGAGTACCTAATCAATTGTAATATTTGATGTAACAGTGTTATTGCATTATTTGATCATTATTCTTTTGTAAGTTTAGGTGGCCATAGTTAAATTTATAGTGGGATAAACATTTTTAAACCAATTACTATTTCAATTCGATTTTAATATTTGTATATTAGTGTCTAGTTTGAAATAAGATGAATTCTAAATATTATGTCACTATAGCCCATTAACCGCGTGATTTGTTTATTCATGTACTTTTATTCCTGTTTGTAGTATTGTGAAGCTAATAAAATAGTTTTTCATCTTTAAAATGTAGGTACATGGGCTTTCATAAAAAATATTTTGCCAATTTACCTCATTATCCATTTGGTGGAATGCTCGAATGGAAAACTAAAAATAATCTAAAAAATTACAATTATAGTCACCGATGTATACCTAATCTATAATGGGCACTTGGTTGACCACATACCTTCGCCACCGCTTATAAATAAACTTGACCATCCAATAATCCTTGAATTATAAATGACCTTGATCTTAACCTTTGACCTGTTCACTCCCAAAATCTAATAAACTGGTTGGTGATTAATGAGCAATCGTCAAACCAAATTTCAGGCGATTTGGTTGAATACTTTTCGAGTTATTGAGTTATAAATGACCTTGACCTTTCACCGGATCACTCCCAAAATTGTATCAAATAGTTCCTGGACTTTGATCAATCGTCCCACTAAGTTTAAAGCAATTGCATTGAACACTTTTTGAGTTACGCAAATGACTAGATGATAATTAATCAATTAATAAAAAACCAAAACATTATCTTTCCTCATTCTTCGAAGGTAATTAACAAAAAGTGAAATAACTATTGAAATAGAACAAACTAACTCCGGAACAATAATTAATATTTATACATACAATTAGAAATTAGTTTTGTTATTACAAATGGATCTGCAAATTCATAACATCTTTACAAACAACCAAATTAAATTGCATGTAGCAACATAAGCATCATTAATTTCAATATGGTAATGTTCACTTGTCATGAACTAGATAATATAGTGTGAAGTATAGCAGCTCGTACATCATGTCCTTATCACATCACGATAGCCTTCCATTATCGTAATAGTGTTGTTGCCAACAGATACGATTTATGTGCAACATAATATGAGAATAGACTTCTTATAGAACAGTTGCTACGTAATGAGGTGCTAGTTCCTTAACACTATGAAAAATTGTAGAAATATGCGTTTAGTCATTTGCGATACTATGTACATTTCAATTTTTAAGGAAATTCAAAAATTTACTAGACTGGTGGGAGATTCAATAGCGCAGTCGAATTTCTGAACTAATATACTTCCTGAACTTCCTCTATTTTGAAATATATTAAAACATATTTTAGCAATTTATATACAATTCAAATAGATATTGTATGAATGTTCTCCACGTTGAAGAGTTCATCACTAGTGGAATATTATTTGTATCTACTTGCAGAGACGAATAACTTTGGTGTTTACGACTTTTCAATATTAAGGAATTTTTCTGATTTTGAAATCTGTTCCATAACCATAACACTATTTGAAATATTTCGAGTCGTTAAAATGATTCATTTCAAAGAAAAAGTGAATTCGTTGCTACAGCTGAAGTTACTCCGACTCAAGGAATAGGGAACACGATACGGAAACTGCATTTGAATTCGCTTTGTTTTAAAGAACAAAAGCGTCCGTTCTTTTCTTCTCAGTTTGAACTAACATTAATTAGCAAATCATTTAGAGATCATTACTGAATCTAAGATTTAAATAATCTGATACGCTAGACGAGTGAAGAGAATTGATTGCAGTCCATATACACACAGAGAAATTTGTAGTGGGGCCACACAATATAAGAGGAGACATGACACAATCTTATATGTTCCACCATAATTCATGAAGTTCAACATATATTACTTAATATTTTATTTGGAACGGCTAAAAAATATGTTAGAATAATTATTTCTATAATAAATGTAAAATCCCTCACCAGGTGAATGCATTTGAATTTTTTGCTAACAGTAATTTTGGCTATCTTAGTAACTTCTGGTGTCTAAACTTTTTCACTTTTCACTGGCTGATATATTTTAGGTTTGAAGAGACATTAAATTTGAAGTGAGAAATGTTAATTGATTAATTAAATTGTATAATCATTGTACTTGATTGATAATATTTTTGTTGTTTAAGTGTTTTTTTCTGATGTGCCTTTTTTTATTTTTCTAGTTACTTTGGCGTATAGCCCGATGTGAATTTTTAACCAAACCAGATTGTCAGTATCTTTCATTGTTTTATTTAGGCTAGGTTTTGAATCGTGGTAAAATATATAGTTCTATTTCCATGCCTCTTACTTATTGAGCCTTACATTCTGGAGCAAGTACGCATAGTAAACTCTAGTGTCATTCAACAATTATCAGCCAAACAAACTATTTTGAGCATAAAAGCCTTGTTACACGGTGTGAGTTACTGTCATGACAGTGGACAGCAGCTATCCCACTGTACTCGCATGCCAGTAGCTAGACTCACCTCACCCGGTCACACAAGTGCGAGCAGCTGGTTTGTAAATAGACAGTTACTGAACCTACACTCGCATTGTGTATTAAAATATATATTTGATAAATAAATAACAATTTTTATTAATTAATATTTTTATTAATTAAATTGGAAAATTATTAATTTAATTAACATTTTATTAATTAATTTAACCTTTAATTAATTGGATAAATATTATAATATCATAATATTTAATATAGCAATTTAAAACTTATATAAGATATACGTGCTTTATTTACCATCAAATAAAACACCAAACAATATGAAGCCGATTCAAACGAAAATATGACAAATCGGCTACCTAATTGAATACAAAATTATTCAGGTTTAGAATAGAAAAAACCTATATCTGCATTGCATGACATACGAGTTACTGTTATGTTGGAACACCATGCAAGTTGACGTCCGAGTTTTGCAGGCGAGTGGCTGTCTCGCCCATGAGTGGCGAGTAAAAACAAAAAAAATTGTAGTAACTCGCATGCGAGTTACTAACCTCCTGCACATGACAGTTACTCGACTGATGCGGTCACACTGTGCGAGTAGATGCACTACAGTAACTCGCTAGGCCAACTCGCACGTTTACTCGCACCGTGTAACAGGGCCTTTAGGCTACCTAAAACTTTAAAAATCCTTGAAAGTTTTATCAATATATATAATATACCATAAGTATTCAAAAATAATTATATTAATATATTCAACACATTTATTCCACAGGTGGGTCACGCTGCATTTGAAAAGTCAATAAATGTGAATCGTTACGTGTAGATAATATGTTCAAAGATTTTGAACCTTCAAAAGCTATTTTGTACCTTAGTAGAGAAATGATTTAGTTAAGATAAAAAAAAGATTAGAATAAAAAGTTGTAATTGAAAAGTTGTTTTAAGAAGGCCGCAGTTAAAGTGTTAATGATTGTAATTAATTTTATTCTATTTATAATTTTCTTTTTAACATCTTCAGAGAGAATTATTAGTTATTTTGACTCTATTAAACAATAGTACTCCATGAATGTTACATTGTCAAAATCTGACATCAATAAAATAACAATCGGAAGCATTCAAATTTTATTTTGCCGAGAGGGTCAGGATTTTGATAACTGAATATCAATGTATTTTGTGTGCTGATTACAAAATTTTAATATTTTTTGCCCAACCAGGTTACAATTTATATTTTTTTCGCAATGGAAATTAGGAAATATATGAATAACTCATATACGATAACAATATATTTGTATGACAATATATGTATCTAGAGTATTGAACAAATATTACATGGAAATATATAAATTTATTAGAAGATAAAAGAAAATTAGCTGTGGTAGCGCAAGTACCATCTGTATTATCACATGTTATTATTTATAATTATTTATTTATAATTTATAATTAATAATGCTATAGCACAAACCTTTGACCTCATTGGGCAATCTTGATAACTTTTCTGAAATTAACATGAAAAACACCCAGAAAATTCTACTCCAATCTCAAAAGTGATACTGGACAATGTAGCTTTACTAGAATCAAGGAATATGCAAATATATCATACTACAATAAGATACACCACTGTCGGAAATTCTGGATTAAAAACGAATCGTGCGGCCACCTGTGATGCAAATTGAGTACACAGAATATATATGGAGGTGTATTGTGTATATGTGACGTCACCACAAGAACACTTTAAAATCAAATGTAAGATAATTGAAGAGTGTTATTTTACAAAAACTATTTAGTTATTTCTATTTTATGAAAACAGCAAAACATCTATTGAAGTCATTTAAATCGTTAAACTCCTCAGTTTCTTTTGGTGTTTGTTGGTTTTGTTACGTCACAGTCAGAAATCACACAATAATTGTCACTACTTTGTACTATTTTCTCTATTCTGTGAAACTAAAACCTTTCCTACCCCATTTTGTGTTAATTAAGAAAAAGAAACTTTTCAAATCTGCAAATTCTGTCTTGAGTTTTAAGTTGAATATTATAGTTGATGAGACGCTCCGAAGAAACAGTACTCAGGCCAATATGTACTAAATCTCGATCTTAACCTAATCCCAGCCAGGTGACTCAATCCTGGCCAGTAACCACTTATTCACAAAGGGTATAAATCTCACTGAGTCAGTGCGGGACTCGAACGTACGACTTCACTGACGTGAGGCGAATGTTCATACCACTATGCTACTGAGCGGACTAAACCGAATATTAGTATATACTAACTGTTTAACCAGAGTCAAATCATGTACATTCCTGTTATACCTGTTATTATTAACGCCATTTATTTATTTATATATCTTCTTGTTATTCGCATAACTGGTTACCAGTTTATCAGACCAGTTTATCCAGTTACCAGTTTATCATATTTTGGAAGCGAACTGGTTAAAGGTTGAGGTCAAGGTCATTTATAACTCAAGCATTATTAGATGGTCAAGATCATTTATAATTGGCGGTAAAGGTATGCGCACTGCCAAGTGCACGTAATCTATATAGATGCCCACATTTTCATTGCGAGCCTCAATTTGCTTATATATGTAGTAAGAGGGGGGGGGGCAATTGAAGGTGGGGTAAATGAAGGTTGGGAAGGGGAAGGTGGGGAAAAGAAGTTCGGGAAAGGAAAGGTGGGGAAATGGAAGGTGATTAAAGAACACTGATTTGTCGGAGCGTGTGGACGGGGCTTTAGTGAGTGAGTGAGTCCGACTGTTACGCTCTCAGTGATTAGATATAAACAAACAAACTAAACATCTTATTGCCTTTTATATTTTGTTCACCTTCTCTTCATTGTGTGCTTGAGTGGGGGAAGTGAAGGTGTAGGAAGGAAAGTGATGGTGAAGGAAAGGAAGTGAGGGTGGAGGAAGTGATGGTGGGGGAAATGAAAGGTCATGGCTGTGAAAGTAAGGGGAATTCAAAGTGGGGGAAGTGTAAGTTGGCGGAATTTTGGCATTTCTCTCACTTCCACTATCCCAACTACTCATCCCCCACCTACACTTCTTCCACATATAGTTCTTCCACTTACCATTTCCCCACCTTCACTTACAAACCACTCACTACTATAGTAAGCCACATACCCAAACACACACGCTATGGTATTAATATATATGTAGATGGTGTACTTGTGCTCACTTTCAAACATGATAGCACAATGCATTTTTGAAACCGAAATTTGCGAAAATCGTAAATCTTATTGTAGTACATATAATCTCTTTGTTATAAGTACATATATAACATTAAATGTCAAAATGACCTATAAAATATCAAGCATAATTAAATATTTATAAATATACTTAAAATTGTACACCTACTAGTGATATGAATTGTGTCAAGTTTGTGTTATCTTTTTTGAAATTCTGTTATTTGAAATCTATACCTACTATTTTTTTCCATAATATATCTATTCACTTAATACCAATAAGACAGTTATGGTGGAGGATGAGAAACATTGTACCCAACTTAATCTCTATGGCCCCACCATAACTTCAGCGCAAAATAATCATCTAAATATCATTACATCTCAGTAATATTATAAATCATGATATCAATATTTAATTAACATCATAACAATTAATAGGTAATTAGAATAAAATATTAGTCATGTTTTCTGCTGATTAGACAGCTGTCCAAATGATATGATGTTGCAGATTAATAGAATAGATATAAATAATAGTATGAAGCTTACATCATATGCTAGCCAATGCATAATTATATATCATTATTCAATGAAAAATGTGCTTATGTATAAATGTATATTATATAATATATAATATATATATTGTGAATATGTTTAAAATATAAAACATCTGGTATTACTTTCTATCAACAAAAACATATAAATAACATATTCTAAATATAATCACTTTTGCTTTAATTTTTAATATTATACTTTCAGCAAGTTTCTATTTGATATTTTTTCTCGGCATTAAGATTAAGTATACAAAGTACATGAGTACATTACTTTATTAGTATTATATATGCAGTTCTAGTTGGATAATATATGCATACAATATAGCGAAATATTCATTTAATAATCAAGATTAAACACAATATTAAAGAGGCTATGGATTCGTGAGAGAATTTAAAGAGGAAACAAAATATTAAATTTATGCTAAGTTATCATATAATTTTCAAATACTAATCTACCTATAAAATATTAATTCCCTTTTCACCTGTCATTCCTTCAACATTTTCCTTACATACTCCCAATATTCATGGTATACTCGGTACTACCAATATTCATGGTATAGTCGGTACTACCAATATTCATGGTATACTCGGTACTACCAATATTCATGGTATAGTCGGTACTACCAATATTCATGGTATACTCGGTACTACCAATATTCATGGTATACTCGGTACTACCAATATTCATGGTATACTCGGTACTACCAATATTCATGGTATAGTCGGTACTACCAATATTCATGGTATAGTCGGTACTACCAATATTCATGGTATACTCGGTACTACCAATATTCATGGTATACTCGGTACTACCAATATTCATGGTATACTCGGTACTTGCAATATTCATAGTATACTCGGTACTCCCAATATTCATAACATACTCGGTACTTGCAATATTTTCCGTTGTACAGGGTGCGGTGAAAGTCCCCGATCAAATTTTATTTTTTAAATCAAAGATGTTATTTATTTCCTAAATTTATCCATTAAAATCTCATTCTCTTCCTATAATCATATACTTTAATGTTCAATGTCTAAATTTTGATAAATTTACATTGTCTTTTGTAAAAATGAGTCAACGTGAGGCTATTATTCAGCTACACTGTGCAAGGGAGACAAACCCAGAGATTGTTAAGCTGTTAAAAGCACTGAAATCGACTGTTAGGGATGCTGTTAAACGCTAGTAAGAACTGGAGACAACAGGTGATCGACCCAAGTGTGGACGACCTTGCACTGCACGCACTCCAACCAAAATCAAAGCCATTAGGGAGGGGATAAGGAGGAGAACCCCAAGCGAAGCATCAGAAAGATGGCAAAGAGTATGAATATCGACGAAAAAAGTGTGAGAACCATCATCAAAGAAGACCTCAAGTTGTCCCCCTTCAAAATGACCAACATGCAACAGCTCACGGACTTGCAGAAACAGAAGAGGTTGGACAGATCAAAGATTCTTTTTAATGCAATGAAATATGGCACGCAGGCTGGTGAGATCGTATTTTCGGATGAGAAAATATTCACTGTGGAGGCCAAATTCAACTCCCAGAGCGACAAAATTTTAGCAAAAAGTACTGACAGTATCCCTCCATCAGTAAAGACTGTTTTCCGTCGCCAAAAGCCTGCCTCTGTGATGGTTTTGGCTGCCATCTCTGAGAGTTAGAGATTTCCTCTCATTTTCGTCAAAGAAGGCGCTAAAATTAATGCAAAATCATATATCGAGGATATTTTGACTTCAAGACAAGTCGAGATGAAGAAGAACTTCAAGGAGAGACCTTTTACCTTTCAACAGGACGGTGCACCCTCGCACACAGCGAACAAAACTCAGGATTGTTGTGAGCGTCACTGTCCTGCGTTTTGGAGGAAGGAATTGTGGCCTCCTTCATCACCGGACCTGAACCCTCTGGACTTTTGTGTGTGGTCCATCTTGGAGAAGGAAGCGTGTGCTACAGCTCATGATAGTACGGAAACTCTGAAGAAGTCCCTCGAGCGACAATGGGCCAAAATTCCCCAAGAAACATTCCTTGCCGTAGTAAAAAGCTTCAGAGGCAGACTCGAGAGAATAATCGCCGCCAATGGTGGTCATATTGAAAAATAATTGGTAGAACTATTAAATGGGTTTATTGAGATATTGTGTAATAAATTTTGTTTTATTTCATCCATCACAACTCATTAAATTAACATTTTTATATGATCGGTGACTTTCTCCGCACCCTGTACACAGTCACTCAATATTCAATCAACATTCTCTCAATAGTTTCAAGATATTTTCACAGATATTTCCCCCACAGTCTCATGAGTATATAATATGATTCAAGTTTAATATTTATCAATTAGCAGGTCTTATAGTTTAGTGGCACCAACGAATGTCAGTAGAGAGAGGGGTGTGGAATGTAAACTCAGATTCTTTGGTAAAACTTAAACCTATGAGCAGTAATATCTTATGCATCTGATTTCATGGGAGGAGAACAGTCAAGGGCAAGGGTTTAGTTGTTTACATGGGAATATTAAACTATAAGATGTTAGCCTGATTGTAGGAAACTGGAAGTAAATTGGCCGATTCGTGAGGTTGTGATATAATTACTATCAGTGGGGCTCACCAAGTGAGGGTTAGAACAATATCTAGTGAGCTGAATTTCGAACTTAGAGGGAAGAAGAGGGTAGTACAGGTCGTAAGTTACTTAGTTCAGTTAAGAGTTCGGCTGAGTTAGAAATTAGTTACAAATCGTCATGCAAGCGTAGTCCTGTAAGTCATTCATCGTAACTACGATTAATTTATTTGATATTTTACAACTTTCTGAATTATCGAGATGAAAATTTCTTAAATTTGAAACTGGACGCTCTAGCTGACCACATAACAAAACCCCCTGAAATTTATCATGTAATGTATAGTGAGTTAAATCTCCTTATTTACTTTTATTGTAAGATCATCAGGTTATCGAATATACTTGTACTAATTTAAATTTTAGTACTTCAGGAAGGAACCATGTTTTTCAATGTTCATTTATTTGTTATTAAATGTTAACCCTTTAACGACCACTGTCCTCTGGGGGAGGACATTAGAAAAACATCAAATAATGTATAAACTTATTCATTATAATCATATTCTACGCCACATAATTATTTAAGACTTTTAACCACCCAAAGGTCATTAAAGGATATAAAAAGTGATTTTTTTTTAATTTTCTTTCTTAAAACGAATCTCTACCTAACATGGATCTATCAAAAAAATTAATTTTGGCCTACAATCATTATTATGTGTTGGATGTTAAAGGGTTGATTCAATTACCCTTATAGTTTCATGTGGCTAAATTCAGTATGAATATCAAGTTAAATAAATGAATCATTAAATCCTTGTAAGTTCATGAATTGATTTCAAATGTATTGAATTTTAATTCTCATTTTTGACTAAGGCGAACTCATGCTATAGCGTGGCACTAAGCCAAATCGGTTTGAATAATTATTAGAAGGACCTTAAGAATAAAGATAATTACTTAATCCAATGTGAAAACAGCCAACGAACGTACAATCCCCCGAAAATGTCACACGGCATTTTTAATTTTATCAATAAGCTACATCTTCATGTGTGACCGTGCGAGTTAAAGAAAATTAGAACTGTGGATAATTAATTAAAAATTCACAGAAAAGGCAGGCAGAATTATGCATAAGCTTTAATTTTCGGAAATTATGTATAACTATTTAATGGATATTGTATATAAAGAACACAGCATTAACTATCTTTTAATTGAAATATCGTTTTTTTTTACCAACAATGAATTTTAATCTATTTCATGTGATAAGAATTCAATGAAATTATCTTCAAATAGCAAATATATAACTCATGATACGATAATAAAACTGCCATAATAATATCCCAAACATATTCACCACTACATCATTATTCATTTTCAGACGTTTCTTTATGAATTATTCATTAATGATCAATAGAACTTAATTATGAATGGCCTGATATATAGCACTACATATAAGTCAGGCAGGATAATGAGTTATATTGAGTTATTCGAGATTATATCATTCCAACTCAATAGAAACTCCTGGTGAATGAATGGATAAAATAATTACAGACCAAACTTTATAATCATACTTGAATGTGTATATAAATACAGCATGTTTAATTATACAAATATAGTTATAACCTTTTAGTTTCATATTTTTAATCACTTGTGATACATGTATTCCAGTTAAATTTCGCTCAATTTAATTTTAATTTTTCTATTAATTCCACTGACTAAACCGTATGAACTTTTATTCATATCATTAATTAATCTTGTTCCTAATTAAAAATGTAATACTTGTTTGAGCACAAAAATATGTCCTTTTGATTGATAAATATTAAAAGGCATTAGGATTTTACTTTTATAGCTTAATAAACAAGAATTTTTGATTTTTTTTAAGAAATAAGAATTTTATAATTCTAATAATATATTAGAGCTATATTGTAAGAACTTTACACTAAGAACTTTATAATTTTTCATTCCGAATATCGCCTGAATACGAAGAATTTTGTTTTTTCTTACTTCCCTGAGAGAAACTTATGGTGGGGCCATAGAAGATACAGATGATCACTCGCTTTCTTATACAGGGTGGCGCAAATATAAGGAAACCCATTTTCAAACTATTTTTTTTACGAACTATCAAAGCTGAAATTTTTCTAAAAACACAGTTTTATTCATTCACTTTGTCTGCATCTATCTTGATAGTCTGTTAAGAGTTATGACAAAAATTGAACATCCCGCAGCGAATTGAAAAAAAGTAAAGAAAAAGTGCTTGCGCGAGCAAGAAATATCTGAAAAATAATCATAAGAGGTATAATTCATTTCATATGAATGAAAAAAACATTAAATTCTACTAATTTTTGTAACAAATAAGAGAAAATAAAGCAACTAATTACCATTTGAAGGTTGGTTTTCAAAGGTAAAATTTATATCTTTATAAAATCATTTCGCCGTTAATTTGTATCTCCTATTCGAAACCCTCAAAATGCAGCTTTCAAATGAACAAAGAGTTTTGTTGCGACAATTTTTTTAAACACTGTAAGTTTTACGCAGGTTCAACCTCATTTTGAACAACACTTTCTGGAAAGATTTCAACCAATTGTAAAACCACATTGACAAATGTTAATAAGTTCAAAACTGAAGAAACCACTTTAAATTTGAACAAAAAGCGATCATGTCGCAAGAGAAAAGAATGAACACATGAAAACAATAATCTTTCTCATGAACAGCATATTGATAATACAAAAATATCAATCAGAAGGAATGGATTGGACATCACTAAAGACTCATTTCACTAAATTGTTAAACACGATTTGAGATATTATCCTTTCAAGGAGCATGTAAGGCTCGAACTCTTAGAACTGAATTATCGCACCATCTAAATTTTTCAAAATTGTTTCTGCAAAGAAATGCACATTTTATTGAAGATATCGTGATGGTGATGAAGATGTATTTCCATGAATGAAAGAGTCAATAACAATAACGTTTATTGAAAGAAAAATTGTAGGATTTAATTTCTACTACCATATTGAAATAAATTATTCCTATTATAAATTTTTTTGTGTATTTCGTGCTCGCGCTAGCCCTTTTTATTTACCTTTTTTCAATCATAACACTTAACAGACTATCAAGATAGATGCAAAAAAAGTAAACGAATAAAACTGTGTTTTTAGAAAATTTCCAGCTTTGATAGTTTGTAAAATAAACTAGTTTGAAAATGGGTTTTCTTTTTTTGCGCCACCCTGTATATGGCCCAACAAGACGTTTATCACTCACAATTCTCCTAATATTTGCCTTACATAAATTTTATAAAAAGTGTCTTTTGTTAAAATATGTTAATTAAATGATCTGCATATTTCACATTATAGTTCTCTCAGTCATTTCTCAAAACCCAATTTAATTATGAAATTATTTTCGTTTTAATTACTAATCTACCTTTAGTATAACTTGAATACTTTTCAGAGAGAATTTCGTGGTGGGGCACAGAAGATTAAAAGAGAGCCCTATTTAATCTTCTAAAGCCACAATATCCTAATGGAAAAAGAATTGGAATTCTAATTACAAATAGTATGATTCCTTTAATATTTTGTGCATGCATTATAATAAAACTAATGTTTTAGTGCTCTTAAAAATACATATAAGCTTCAATAAGCAATGGAGCATGTCAAAAACTGCAATATTATACACGTGAGTGCAGTGAACTATCAATACTTAAATACTTCTTTGATAAAAGGAAATTATTTAAATTGGTTTCATCAAAGCAGTCCTTATCATTTTATTCTCATTCAATCATCAGCATGATAATCATATTAGAAGTTGATTGAACTCTAGCCCGACCGATTCGATCAAACACATAAATGGAAATTCCACTGACGTCTGAACGTGATTAGGATTCTCTCTCTCGATTGGAGATGTTACAACTGAACTTTTGTTCTTGAAATTGAACAGAAGTGATCTCCATGGAAAGACACTACCCTTAACTCCGACAAAAGTAATAGTTGGGATTTTCTTCAGCTCTCAATAGAGGAGCAGAACTTTCTCTCTGCGAATCCCTGGCTCGTTACGGGGATTTTTCCAGTAGGGGAATTATAGGCTATGACTATTTAGAAAATAGCAACCACTAACGAACATCAGACAGTACATTTATGCGTATTAACGAAACCTTAGTATATTTCATACAATCTATTTTTTTCAAAATTACCCATTGTGCAAAGGTGACCAATTTTGGTTGGGCCATCGAAGAACTATTTTCAAATGTCCTCTCATAGTCTTCATATTTTCATATTATGCTATATAGTTTATTTAATATTAATTCATTTCATTGCGTTTTTTTGCATCTATTTAATATTATAGCAAAAAATGTTCTAAATGATAATTCTTTTAAAGGTATCTTATGAAATTTTAGAAATGTATTCGCACCGCAACCTAGCTATTTCTTATTTTCAAAATTCATGATAGAACTGTTCTTCGTTCGAATGTTTGTGTAAATTGTGCGGCTCGCCAAGGGAAATCATTGCATTATGAATAAAAGCTATGGAATTTGAATGCGTAATGATTGTTCTGAACTGAACTTGAGAATAATAAAAAATTCCCGAAATTTTAAGTGAGATCTCTCTCTCTCTCTCTCTCTCTCCATTTTGACATTACTTCAATGGCCGAATCATTCATGAGTCTCAAGATTGAATTCATCTTAATAATAGATGTTGAGAATGAAAGAGAATTAGGTAATGAATTTACTGCAATAGACCATTTTGTAGATATTTAAAAGGTGTCTGAATAGTTATTATCACTTAACAATAACCTAATTTGATTCTCCTATTTAACATATAGCATACAACTCCTATAGAGTAAACTTCTATACAACTTCTATAGAGTTAACCTTTATACAAATTCTATAGAGTAAACATCTATACAACTTCTATAGAGTTAACCTCTATTCAACTTATATTGAGTAAACCTCTATAGAAGTTTTATAGAGTTAACCTCTACACAAACTCTGTAGAGCTAAACTCTGTTTTTATATTAAAAGGAATAAAATTTTTTCAATTTGATCAACTATTTATTCAAAATTATGTAACTGGTATAATATACAACTAAATAACTAAATACAACCATTCATGTTAAATAATCTGAATCAATTACCGTTGACTAATAATTATTAGTATATATATTATTAGTTGTACATTTACTTATAATGTATTTGTATGAAAATGAATTGTTAGGTTTTTATAAATTATTTTGATCATACCCTATTCTTTATACGTGTTGTGCATAGATAAATATAATATTGCTTCCCATTCTTGCCTATCTACATATGTAGCCCTGAATATTCGACGGATATGAGCTTTTCTTGGAAATGAATGAATTTACGTCTCAAATATTTTTGAATAGTATAAAGTGTTATAAACAAAAGACATGAATACAAAGAGTAATTTCTATCTGCAAAAAATATAAACAATATTTAACTATGGATGAACTCTTACGTGAGAAACATTTATTTGATCTATAGTTTCATGATTTAGATTTTCAAGTATAAAATAATTCAAAATGTGAGAACATATAAAAATGGAGATGATAAATTTATTTCATGAGTTACGTAGTTCACGTTTGGGACAATTTCCACTTATATTTTGTAATACTAAAATTCATTAAAGCCTAATCCAGAAAACAATTTTATTTATTAATTAATAATGTGCAAGAATAGTTAAACATATGGGTTGTTATAGTAAATAATTGATGTTATAGTAAATAGTAAATAATTGATGTTATAGTAAATAGTAAATAATTGATGTTATAGTAAATAATTGATGTTATAGTAAATTTATTGATACTAATTCTGAATTAATATATGTAAAGCATATAGGGTGCGGAGAAAATCCCCGATCGTATTTTATTTTTTAAATTAAAGATGTTATTTATTTACTAAATTTATCCATTTATATCTCATTCTCTTCCTATAATCATATACTTTAATGTTCAATGTTTAAATTTTGATTAATTTACATTGTCTTTTGTAAAAATGAGTCAACGTGAGGCTATTATTCAGCTACACTGCGCGGGGCAGACAAACACAGAGATTGTTAAGCTGTTAAAAGCACTGAAATCGACTGTTAGGGATGCTGATAAACGCTACCAAGAACTGGAGACAACAGGTGATCGACCGAGGTGTGGACGACCTCGCACTGCACGCACTCCAACCAAAATAAAAGCCATTAAGGAGCGGATAAGGAAGAGTACCCCAAGCGAAGCATCAGAAAGATGGCTAAGAGTATGGATATCGACGAAAAAAGTGTGAGAACCATCGTCAAAGAAGACCTCAAGTTGTCCCCCTTCAAAATGACCAACTTGCAACTGCTCACGGACTTGTAGAAACAGAAGAGGATGGACAGATCAAAGATTCTTTTGAATGCAATGAAAGATGGCACGCAGGTTGGTGAGATCGTCTTTTCGGATGAGAAAATGTTCTCTGTGGAGTCCAAATTCAACTCCCAGAACGACAAAATTTTGGCAAAAAGTGCTGACAGTATCCCTCCATCCGTGAAGACTGTTTTCTGTCAACAAAAGCTTGCCTCTGTGATGGTTTGGGCTGCCATCTCTGAGAGTTGGAGATCTCCTCTCATTTTCGTCAAAGAATGCACTAAAGTTAACTCAAAATCGTATATTGAGGATATTTTGACTTCAGGACAAGTCGAAATGAAGAAGCACTTCAAGGAGAGACCTTTTACCTTTCAACAGGACGGTGCACCCTCGCACACAGCGAACAAAACTCAGGATTGTTGTGAGCGTCACTTTCTTGCGTTTTGGAGGAAGGAATTGTGGCCTCCTTCACCGCCGGACCTGAACCCTCTTGACTTTTGTGTGTGGTCCATCTTGGAGAAGGAAGCGTGCGCTATAGCTCTTGATAGTACGGAATATCTGATGAAGTCCCTCGAGGGACAATGGGCCAAAATTCCCCAAGAAACGTTCCGTGCCGCAGTAAAGAGCTTCAGAGGTAGACTCGAGAGAGTAATCGCCGCCAATGGTGGTCATATTGCAAAATAATTGGTAGAAGTGTTAAATAGGTTTATTGAGATATTTTTTGATAAGTTTTGTTTTATTTCATCCATCACAACTCATTAAATTAACATTTCTATATGATCAGGGACTTTCTCCGCACCCTGTATATTGATTAACCAAATTAATAATGAGTTTAATAGTGTGAGAAATATCAACCATTCTAGCGTTTGGCTCTTTTGCTGTATTTAAAGTGGAGTAACGTTTCACTATGCAGACACTTATTGACACTTACACTACTCTGTCAATAAAACTATTCTATAATGAACTTCCACTAGTTCACTATAGAGGATTTAGTTCACTGTAGAGGGAATGAGAGATGAATAGAAAACTGAAATTTTTTTGGCAGAATATAACTATTTTTTCAAAAAATTCATTATTTCTCAGAACTCTAAAAAATCAGGATGGTTCACTACACATGACTTCATTATAGAGGAGTTGCACTGGTAGAACTCCTCTTCTATGAAGTGTAACTAATTAACTATATAGATATTCATAGAAAACTCTAGAATATTTGTGGCACACTGAACAAAATACGTTCACTATATATGTAAGCTTACTATACAGAGTTCTACTATACAGGATGGTTCACTATACAGGAGTTCGCTATAGAGGAGTTCCACTGTAATATAATAGGTACTGCTAAGACAATTAGAATTCTCTAAAAAAACAGATTGGATCATGCGTGAAAATAAAACATATCAACAATTTATAATCCATTAAAAGAATCAATCTATACGAAAAAACTTGTGTATCTTCTTTCCTACTGAAATCTAGAAGCAAAAAGCAGTTAATTCTTAAGTCACTATAGCATTTGCTTGTGATAAATGATGCACTGCCTTCAATACAATATATTACACGTGATGTCAGTCGCTGTTTATTGTGCATCGCCTCTGGAATATTAACTCCAATGTCTGGGGAATACCCTTTACATGTATTTATTCATTGCATTCACGTCAAAATTATCCTGAGAACAAATGATTTATTGCTGTTATCTACAGTCTTTAAATTTGACTGACTACGTTAATTGAATATACGGCAATAAAATTAGGGATGAATGAGATTAAAAAAAAACAGTTCTGGTTATTATTATATATTTCCTCATTGGCATACAACACATAGAAATATATATTGTAGCTGTCTCTCTTCTATAGCACAGCTTTAACTTATTCTATGGGGGAGACTAACTATCATTTACTATATATTAGTTATTTCAACCCTATTTCGATCGTATACAGTAGTTTATTTAACTGGAATAAATACCTCGGTGTATCTGGATTAGTTTAGGGAGATTCTTGAGTATTTGGCCAAATCTTCCAAATTCTGACTTAAATCCAAACCTTTTCTTTCTTACCTGGACGTTATTTTCTCCCAAAGATTTGGGGGCTTTATGCTCTGTGGAGAAGAAATCTTTCCTCTTGTCTACGAACAGTGCCCAATTTTATTCAATTTAGTTACTCTTCGTATGGGGGTCTTGGTAAGCTGGAATCTCATCATGAAAATGCGTTATTCAAATAATATAAATATTTTTTGTAACAGTTACACAATTTATTTAAACACTGATCTATATAAAGAGAGAGTTATGTAAATGAATTTACCAGTAAATTTAGCACATACATAAAGAAAAACATCCCTCTACTAGAATGTTAAACTTACCCTAATGTTATATCTAAGCAACTTAATTATTATAGTCTACTATGAAGAGAATTTCAGCCCATTAGTACATCAAATATCAAAACAAATACCCAGGGAAATCATTATATCTACTTTTAATGCCTCGTGAATATCTTATAGCAGAGATTTTAATTTCAATTAATATGTATAAAACAGTTTTAAACGACCTAATTTCATTTTGATAATTTCAGACAGAAGTTGACACGGCTTCTTCTAAAGTTTAATTGTAATCATTCTACAAAATTAATCCACCTATAATAATACATATAGATTCTATTCTTTGTATGAAGAGAGGAGTGGCGCTAAACTGCTAAATAGTATAATTAATGCACATCGCATGAGGATATGAAGATTAAACTGCTGAGATTAGCACGAAATGTCAACCTCGTAATTTGCTGAATGTCAGCATGCAACCAATAGCTAGAAATATTCAATGGAGAGCATCATCGATTAACTATAAGCCACTATTTAATTGGCTTTGTGATAAGAGTAGATCGGTGGGATTTAATTATAGGGATATAATAATATTATATTTATTTGTTGAAATAGAGGAGGTACAGGAAATTTCGGGTTTTGAAGGATTTTTGCAGCTTTCTTGAAGCGTATTACAGTATGGCAAACATTTCGATTCATAAATGACTTCGAGTTGAGTTGAATTTAGAAATTTCTTCGAAACTAATATCATGATTTGATCAGTGTGATTGGAAATGAATAAACTGAAATGTTAATTATAGTAACCAGCAAACTTAGCTACCTTCTGTTCCCAATTCTCCCAATTAGGAAGATTATTTATTTAATTATTTAATTATATACACTTTTAGATAACCACAAACTCAACTATAATAACCAAATTCAGGTTTTCATCTCAATGAAAGATTTTAAAAATCATTCATTTTATAATGGATGATATAAAATGGCGTGAAGGTGACAGAACAGCTTTGACATTCTTATGTCAAATTATGAGTACAAAACGATTCGTCTTTACAAATGATACAAATAATATCAAGACTGAACTCTTACGTTGAAGAATATCCATTCAGTATTTATGTTCAGTCAGTACAATTTTTTTAATGTGTAAATAGTAAGTACACAAGATATTTGGGCAGTGATTTCTGGTATTTTCTTCCATTTCCCACCAAGTATGACAGGTAGTGTCAGTCTGTCGGAGAAATTCCAAGGGGAAAATGTTTATATCTGCTCTGCACCGGCATATCTTATCACAACTCTAATTAAATGCTTGAAATGGAATATTTTTCTAATATACTGATAATAAAGTGAATAGATACAATACTGTAAAATAACCATTGTTTGGTTTATGTACTTTTTGGAATGTGAAAATCTAGTAAATATTTTAATTTCATAAGGAATTATTATAGATAAAATAGAATGGTGGGACTATATGCATATATGTTGATTCCATTTATTATTCCTTTTCCCCACGTTATTTTTAAGTGGTAACTAAATTTGAAATGACTAATCTTATTGTTTCATTCAATTACGATATCGCATTTATAGACTAATATAAAAATAACTTATTAAGTATGAGAGAATTGGCATTAAATATATAGGTACACATATGTTTGTATTTCAATAAAAAGTTCATGGAATTTGTTGAACAATTTATATCAGTGGAAAGGGAAAAAATCTTATATAACACTAATTAGCATGTTCACGAATTAAAATTGATAAAGATTTTTTTTTCTAAACTCTTATTATGGATCAAAAGCGGTATATATTTAATTAGATTACTCTCTATATAACATGAATAAAAATTCGAGAAATTATAACATTTATTTTCATGATAAATTTATGAGTGATTAATATAAGACAAAGGATGGAATTATGAAGTTACTGAACTTTACTCCTGCTAACGTTGAAAGTACGCAAAAAGAAAAGTTGTTAAGGAATTATCTTTAGCTGTTAGCTTTATAATTTGGAAAAGTGAGTGATGTATGGAACAAAAAATAATATTCATTATATAACTACGTGAAGTAATATTACATTATTCATAAGCATATAGTTTATAGTGATTTTGAAAGGTATAATTGTATCTGATGAGAAACTGTCAGTTTTTTGAACGATTTGTGATCTTATTTTTAATGTGAATTGTGAAAAAATTTAAATTTGGTAATTATTTCAGAGAAATTCTTCCCAATTCGAATAACATAATTGGGATTTAATTCAATATATATATATATATATATATATATATATATATAATATATATATAATTCCAACGAAAGACTGCATGTAATTAGTATAAAGCAAATTCGAAATATAATGAATCACGACTGGATTGCAGATTGATCGCAGATTATAGTCACTGATTGAAAACAGACTATTGGCAATAATTATACTACTTTTGGTAGTGAAAATTTTACCTTTTTGAAATTATCAATTCGTTATGAAATCTTGAGAATAACAGAAGGAGTTGTTTGACCACAATATTCTATTGAAAACTTCCTCCAATATAACGATGAATTGAGTTGAATACTGAGTTTCTTCTTACTAATAGCAAAATAGTAAACCCTGCTGAGGTTTCGGAATAAATTTAAAATATTTCATCCAAAATAGTTTCAATTCCATGTTACTGATCAAACACTAGAAAATAAATAACTAGAATAATAATAATGAACACTAGAATAATAATGGGCCGTATGATTTTTTTCTCGACACTTCCAATATGAAGCAGAATCACAACTGCAGTAAAGTTACACTGAAAAGGTTTCGCTATATTAATTAACAAAGAATTGTTCCGTCTCAATTAATGAAATTCAACGGAGTCTAAGAAATCAATCAATTCGATTCCGAATGGTTTCCACCTGAAACCGACAATTGATTACAAACATGAAAGGGAGGGAGTCATCTCGAAATTAAATTGTGCCGTAGATTGTTATGTAGAGAAATGCCAACACCCATAGAGAGAGAGAGAGAGAAAGAGAGAGAGAGAGAGAGAGATATGGGAGTTATGGAGGGATCACCAAAGAATGAGAAGGGCAACGATTATTTTATTCCTACTTAAAATATTTATATCACTATTGCCCCACCATGAAAATATTATAAATTTAGTCTCAATGTATGGACCAATGTACTGAATATCCATTTTTTGAACATTATAATTCATTTAGTGTTGTAGTATAGCTTACAAATGGACACACCAAATTAAGTTTATTAAATGGATAGTCACTGAGATATTTATTTCACTGTATTAAAGAGAAACATTATCATTTTTTGGAACATGCCATGTTCAATAGACTAGTAAAAGAAAAATTAATATAAATAAACAGATCAATCTTCTTTTATTTCATATGTAAGATTTGGTGTGATTTCTCCTACATTCCCGTGTCACGACAGTGGATACGATCTTGGGGTCAACTCGCGCTTGAGGTTTTGACAAGTTCGTCGTGGAGGAAGTATCTAGTAAATTTATTTAAGGCAATGGTCGCTTATTTCAGATATGTGTTGATGAGAAGACGGAAGAAAATAAACTAGTTTACAATTCAGAAAACCTTTAGTTTAGAGAACAAAAATTATGTGTTCTCTGAGCGCATGATAAAATACATCCCTGCGTCACACGTCCCCAAAAATTGTACGGGGATACAAATATTCGAAAACATAATATCCAAGTTTATTGAAATGAAGTGATAAGTTATTATACCTTAGCAGAATTCGGGAACGTTATATTATAGACGGCATTTATTTATTTATTTAATTATCATGTTATTCGCATAACTAAAAAAGTGTTGAACCGAATTGCCTGAAATTTTGTGAAACGATTGGTCAATATCCAGTGACCTGCTGGTAGAATTTTGGGAGGGACCCGGTCAAAGGTCAAGGTCATGGCCATTGATAACTCTAAAAGCATTAAACAATATTGGTTGAAACTAGGTGAAACGATTGGTCAATATACAGGAACCATTTTGTTATATTTTGGGAGCGATTGGGTCAAAGGTCAAAGATCAAGGTCAAAGTCATTTATAACTCAATAACTCAAAACGTATTCAACCAAATTGTCTGAAATTTGATGGGACGAATGAACAATGTCCAGGAACCATCTGGTAGAATTTTGGAAGCGATCTGGTGAAAGGTCAAGGTCATTTATAACTCAAAAAGTACTGAACCATAATGCATGAAACTTGGTGTGACGATTGGTCCTTATCCAGTCACCAGTTTATTAGATTTTGGAAGCAAACGGATAAGCGGTGGCGAAGGTGTGCGCTCTACCGAGTGCACGTAATCTAGTTAAGGGTGTTTTCAGTCGATTTTTTGACAGGCACCGAGCCACTGACCGTAACTCAAATGCAAAAGTCCACAGAAAACGTCTCAAATAACTCATAACTTTTTATTTCAAAACTATTATCAATAAACTTAACAGCAATGAATATAGGCAGGTCTTGCATTCAGAACACCCTGCGTTTAGAAAAAATGTTAATACATATAATTGAGGGACAAGTCTCGGAATTATAACAGTACGTAAACATAGAAAACGGAGAAAAATTAATTGATTCTGACAATAATCACTGCAACTTAAACTCTAAAATTATTTTCTTTCCTTCTACCTCAAAAAAAAAATAGATGCTTAATGAGTTACATTTATAATTGACTCTAATCATACCCGCTTTTAGAAACATTTATTTCTAATAGAGAATTATGATTTTTATCATATAAGTGCGACTTGCCTGCATATTTCGATATAAAGTATTCAAATTTCGAATTAAAATTCTCCAAGATTAAGTAAATCATCAGCTATAGAGGGTAGTGAGCCTCCTTTTTAGGGTCTGGGAAAATTGACCGATAGCAATTGACCGAAATAATTTATCGAACGCAATTGGCCGAATGGAAAATTGATCGAATGGAAAATTGATCGAATGGAAAATTGGTCGAATGGAAAATTGGTTGAATGAAAAAAATTGATTGAAAGGAAAATTGATCGCACAACAATTGTTCGAAAGGAAAATTGATCGAATAGATCAGCTACTAAAAACAAAGCAAATATAATTACGTATATACAACAAAACAAAAGTTGCAGATTATTTTCAATTCTAGTGTTCTACATTATTCGATACTTGATGTATTTTTATCCGTTTTTTATATGTACTTATCTATTATTTCCATTGTCTTTCTATATAGTTTTTAACCAACAATGTACTTCCTCAATATTTAATGACTTTTGTTTTTGCCCTTCTTATGCTTCATTTACTATCACCTCTTTATTCTCCTCTTACATCTGGAAGACCCCAGGTGCTCTATCCTGAAGCTGTCTGTCGTGATTGTAAGAGAAGGGGTGGCGTTCCTTGGGTCCTGAACTATTGTAATTTGGATTACGTCGTATTGTCATTTTTTCCCTTCTTACCGCGTTTTTCAATTTTTTAACGATACTTGCAGTTTTAGAGGACATCGCTAGAGTTATGCTCTTCAACTACGAGGTCTTAGATTTATGTTAGTTAGGCTCGTAGTCTTCATTTACTAGCACCACTTCATTTTCCTGTTCCATCTGTGAGTGCAGCAACCGATGCTTGTGCCCCTTTTCGTCACATTGCTTGGTAAGTGACTACATTCACGGTGTAGCTTTTCTGCATCCACGAGCATTGCCAATGACGTTGTAAAGTGACTTTGTTCATGAAGCCACTTTCCTTTATGTCTGTTTCTTCCTATCCCTTGTATTTAATTCCCTTTTGACGTCAGAGATATGGCTTTTGGTTCCGAAACCGACGTTAAACCTATATTAATGTATTTAATTAATTATTTAATTTTCACTACACAAGTTATCAAGAACTATCTAGATTCTAGAACTAAGAACTTTTAGTTCTCCAAATTATAGTATATTTCAATTCTCTGTTTAAGCAAAACAGTGGATTAAAGAAATGTTATTTATAAATTATTATTATATATTATCATTATAACAATTATTATTATTATACATATAAATCATGGTAACAAGTTCTACTAGCTGTAATATATTGCAAATAAGTTTATCTGGTAATCCATGATTTTAGTTATGGTCAATTAGTCGTCAATCATTTTCGATCAATTATTCATTAGATCAATTGTTGTTCGTTCAATTTTCCTTTCGATCAATTTTCCATTCGATCAATTTTCCATTCGACCAATTTTCCATTCGACCAATTACTTTCGATAAATTGCTTTCAATCAATTTTCCGGATCCCTCCGTTTTATCCACGTACGAATAACATAGGAATATTTGACTAATAAGCTGAGTTGGAACGAGGCCTCCCGTTACTTTAGTGGTATAAGGAAATCAAATTTTCATCTTTTGAAAATAATGGTAAATATAAAATATAAGAAATAATAAAAATATTTGTAGTTTAGGAAACTCATATTAATACACATTATATTCATCATTTTTGTATAACTCATTATAGATAAATTAATGGTAGGAACCCCAAACATTTTGAAGAGACCACATTTAATCTTCTATGACCCTATCATAACCTTACCTCTGAAAAAGATCAAAGAAATATTATTGTAATGACCAGCATCTCATTTTCTCCCAGAGAGAAGATAGGTATAAGCGTTAAAAATACAGACACTTGACTTCTCACTCTACACGACACTATCCTTCGTATCTTATGGTTTCATATAGGTTATTTTATCACAATATACTCAGAAATTAATTACAGTGAAAGGTATATAGAATATTATTGCCTCAATGTGATATAATTATATCCTATGATGGTTGTTAATCAAATTATGAAAAATAAAATAATAAAATCTAATAATAAATTTAGCCTAAAATATTTCTTCAACATTGATGTAAAATATAAATGAAATGATGCAAAGTTAGACAATTCTACCATATGTTCCATGGCTCCACCATAGCTCTCTTTATGAGTGAATAAACCATCTCAAATATTTGTATTATGAGTAACAACTTGAAGGAAGAAGAAAATATTTCCTCATTTTAGATGGAAACAGTGTTTCCTTTCAGAATTTCATGGTAATCTCTGAGTGGCTTTATATTGTACAATGTTTTCTTGAATAACTTCCCCTAGCATCACAGAAGCTAAGTAAACACTCTTGCATGGGAAGGGAATATTCTGAGCAGCATGGAGACCAATATGCTACACTTCCACGTCAAGTAGATACCAACAATTCCTCTTACTTAGAATATTATTAATAAAAATACTCATTGAACACAGACTATCAGTACTACAATACATCTTGTTAGTTATATATTTATTCAACCATTAAAATATTAAATACAATTTTGAGATTAATATTAGAATTTCGTTCAATACCAAAATTTTAATTTCAGTAAAATATTAAATATTGAAAAGCTGTTATCATCGTTTAATTCACTATTTATTAAAGTAATAAATAAACTTCAGTGAGAAAAAAGATATTAAAGGTAAAGAAATGCTGAATATTGTTGTAACATTAGTATTCCTAACGTTCATGTTGTGCTATGTGTGTAGTTGAGTAAAGTTGTGTCTCCTATTCACTCTGTAAATATCCGAAGTTTACGGCTACTTAACTCTTTTAAATTACAAAAGCTTGAAGTGCTAGTATAACAAGATTATCAAAAAACAATCTACATTACCAAGAAATAAACCAATTTCAACAATTTAAACTAAAGTTCTAATTAAAATCATAACATATAATTGGCGACGAGAAAAAAAAACAAGCCCACAAAGTTTGCCGCACCTACTGATCACGTACACGACACAAGATGGCGACCACCTCAGTATAGCAGCTGTTGTGTACACCTTTTGAAACAGTCACGGAATTTCTAGAGAGCTTCAAAGTACAGTGTTTAGAATTGCTTGTTAAAGCAGGTAACAATGAAAAACCACAGTGATTATTTAACTCTACCAGTGTATGTTGTCACAGACCTACAGAGCAGAGAAGATTAAAACCGATACTTTTGTCAGAAGCTGACTTCAGTGATCTTCAGATCTTGAAGAGGAGTTAGTCTCTCAATACGAAGTTAAAAAGTCTACAGTTAAATTTCTAAATCGTAAGCAACTCCATTGATAAATCATTGAAGCCTAATCTAGAGTTTAAAGTGATCTTGCATCAACATGTAATTACAGTGATTGTTGCACTGACCGTAAGAATAAGGACGATTTGTTAACGCTTTACGATCATTTACAGTACTACCTGCCATGTTAAAAAAGTGTGACAGAAAGAGTTTCAACGAGTGTGTTGAACACTCTAAATTAGTGGAACGAATAGCTAGTGATGCTCAAGATATCAAGCTAAACACTTAAGCAGCAACTTACAGCAGTAATGAAATTACACATCATCGTAATAAACCGCCAAACAGTAACTTTGCAGCATTTGCTTTGAGCTCTGTTGATGATTCCCTCATAACTTGTGATGATATTAATAATGAATTGACCAAGATAAAGTCCTGCGTGAGCTCAAACAATCCATTAAGCAATAAGCATGAGTTTCCTTCTCATCTAACTAATTCTAAGTTGACTAATTTTAAGTAAATTTCTAAAAAAATCAACTACATATAATGTGAGGTTGCATTCTTAACTGTAATAGAGTATTGATCTCATACTTGTCATTCAAATGTTATGATTTTAATTAAAATCATAGAGTTAATTTTTTGATGGTTCTTTGATAATCTAGTTATACTTGCATTTTATACTTTAGTAATTTGTAAGAGTTAAGAATCCGTAAACTTCGGATATTTAAAGAGCGATAAAGAGACATAATTTTACTCAGAGCTGCTGAATACAGACTGAACTGAACATTAGGGAACACGTACATAACACGTCATAAATGTTAGGAATACTTAGGTTGTAACAAATATAGTGTAGGGTATAATTTCACATACAATATAAGTAATTAACCAATCAATTCTAATATTAATATTTAACCTATAATTAAAGCACGCTCAACATTTATTATTATAGTACAATATTATCCCAAACTATGTATTACATATTCAAACGATAATAAGGTAAAAGTTTATTAAAATGACAAAAAATGAGCACATGATCTTTTCAAGTGCAAGGATGTTCTTGAACTTGATAGTACAAGAACCAATTCCTTATGTCATAATGTCCAATTCCTTATGTCATAATGTCCAATTCCTTATGTCATAATGTCCAATTCCTTATGTCACAATGGGAAGAACAAATTGGGTAAAGATCTGCCTAGCATTTGTGAGGGATGTGTCCAAGTGGTTGATAGATCCTTTACTCGATATGACACATAAAACAAAAAAAAGTCTTAAAAACTGGGATAAACTCTTGAACCAATTGAAAAAAGTTCATATTCTATAAGAATCACAAAAAAAATGGAGTGCCAATACGGTTAACTAAAGAACTAGTCTACATAATTACATTACTCCACTAAACTACGTCATTTCATTACTCCAATAAACTACGTCATTTCATTACTCCACTAAACTACGTCATTTCATTACTCCACTAAACTACGTCATTTCATTACTCCAATAAACTACGTCATTTCATTACTCCACTAAACTACGTCATTTCATTACTCCACTAAACTACGTCATTTCATTACTCCACTAAACTACGTCATTTCATTACTCCACTAAACTACGTCATTTCATTACTCCACTAAACTACGTCATTTCATTACTCCACTAAACTACGTCATTTCATTACTCCACTAAACTACGTCATTTCATTACTCCACTAAACTACGTCATTTCATTACTCCACTAAACTACGTCATTTCATTACTCCACTAAACTACGTCTTTTCATTACTCCACTAAACTACGTCATTTCATTACTCCACTAAACTACGTCATCACATTACTCCATTAAACTACGTCATTGAATTTCTCCACTTTCCACTCCATGACAGATTTGTCATTGCCTCCAGTAGAGATGACGTAATCGTCATCGTGAGAGAACACCACGTTAGTAACGTGACTGCTGTGACCAACATACTTCTTGTTAGATGTCTGGTGAGAGCGAAAGGATAGAATAGAACATCTTCATACTGTGATTTGAAGAGGTATATATATATAATTCATCACAATGTAAGAGAACATTACGTTGGGCCCATTGAAGAATAAGAGGAAACCCCATAACTATGGCTTGATTCTTTAATGAATAATTTGCTTGAAAAGTTATCCCAAATCTTTTTCAACTATTGCGATTAAAATTTAAAATGTTGTCATAAATGATACGTTCTTTGAATAATTCATTGTTTCAGTTAGTTCGGATTGTACTCACGTAAGCGAAGTGTGTTCTGCCTTTGAAGAGTTTCACTTTGCCAAAATCATCAGCAGTGACAGCCAAATGTTTCTTATGGGACACACTGACAGCATTGAGGTCTGTGCCGTCCACACCCATAGGCCACACTCCAAAGTTCTCAAAGCAAAGATGGCAGGAACGAGTGGCCCATTGAACATCTCGTGTTTTATCACTATGGGCCTCTTGGACACAGTCCTCGACTCTCCCTGATAGGATAAATCGAGGGAATACTTTATTGTGAAGCCACTGCAGATTGAGAGGATATCTCATTTAGGATATGATTATCGAAATTCCTAAAATGAGCATTGTGTAACTACAATTAAAGTTTATGGATACTAATAAGTTTGATACTTACAAAAGAGCAGCTCGTAATCATTAGAGTTAGTCCTCATCATAGATTCATCGGCAGAAAAATCTAGACATCGAATGGCACTGGTGTGACCCTGTTGCAATTATATATTTTAGCTATGAACCTTAACCAACTGGTCTTCACTATATCACATGGCATATATTTCAGTTAGAGAAAGTTAATTTGAGGCATAGAAACTTATACTTTTTCTCTGAGATATTGAGCTCTTCATTAATTGCTATAAACTAATACAGAAACACCATATTATGAAAATCTCAATTGAGCCAAATTGTGGACACAATCTGAAAGTCTAAGGCGCATACCTTGCACTCTCCTCTGGCTGTGTATCGCCTGAAGTCTTCACTCACGTCAAACACGTACACTTTGTGGTCGCGAGAACCAACAGCCAAAAATGAACCATTAGGAGAAAATTTGCAAGTCTGTAATCAAGCATGAAAGACATTACAATCCTAACAGTTGAATAAGATTTTTTTTATACCATACCTTGCTACTGCCACATAGATATAGCAATATTTATATAAACCTGAGAGGTAATTACTCTGTGTCCGCTGGGTTAATTATAATACTAGTTTTTGTTAATTATGCCAATTATATTTGTTACGTTATAATTATACATTTTTGACAGAATGTATTGCATAAAATATTTCTTTCAACCCAAATATGAGAGTAATTCTATTTATAATATAAAATGTGTTTGGAAAATTTAACGAAATGATGATATAGGTAGTAGGAGTTAAATCAATTGAAGATAAACTGCATGATGAATAAAAAACTGTTTTTTTACAAGTCAGTGTGTTCTCACATATACTGGTCCTTCTCCCACTGTTTGTTCCAGATATATCTCCTTAGTCTCAGCATCCAACACTGACATCTTGCCATCAACGAAACCAAATATCATTACCTCGCCACCAGGAGAGTAACAAACACTCTGGATACCGCTCTGAAATAGTAATAACAGATACTCTTAGTACCGATCTGAAATGGTAATGTTCATTGTTCATGAATAAGTTATGAAAAAAATTCGAAAATTAAGAGAGATCATCAACGTACCTACCAAAATGTAAATTCTTAACGTTATTTGAAAGGAGTATGTATTATCCCTAATGAGTTTGATGTGTGTTTTCTAGGCGCATCTTTTTTAAATTACTTTTATATCGTTCAATTATTTTTATATCATTCAGGAAATTAATTGTACTGTAGTGACGTGTGGCACTGTGACAACGTAGAAATACAGTTTGGTTGACCTATAAGCGCACATCTGTCTACGTTTCATGAAATACACACACATGCGCGAGCTGTGGTTGGGTCACGCTCCACCAAACCACAGCTCAGCTCTCTTAGTTGCCAATGTCGTATGTATTTATTTCTCATTATATGTTCAATATTTTTACTTGAAATTTGGTACATATTAGTTTAGTGTATATACTAGAAACTTGTACAAAATACAGTACCGTAGGTTTATAAATGTCAAACTCATAACGGTTAATTTTGATTTCAATCCTGAATAATTATTCACGTTCCTTTTCAAATCTTTCCAGTTTAAGAAATGATTTTTCTTCAAATTTATCCAATTTTCATAGAATAACTTATCATTGAATTGAAAAAAAAAATTTATTGAACGAATCATTATCAGAAAAATAAATGGGTAGGGAAAACATTCATTTCCTTATGCGACGAAGATTTAAAAAAAAAAGAAATTAAAATTAAATATTGTGGCAAAATGTTTAAGCTTTCGTTGATGAAAGGAAAACAATATTTTAAAAATTTAGATTATATAAGTTCACATCTCTTATATTTTTTTTATAGTATGGTAAATTAGTTGATCATAAAGAACGAAGTACATAATTATAAAAACATTTTATATTCATCAAATCGTGCGCCTATGATAAGTTCATTATTTAATTATTTAACTTATGTACTTCAATTTAATTAAAAAGTTTAATATTCAATTAACTAACTTTAAGTTTATTATTTAATTATTAAACTTTTCGAAACATAGAATAAAATAAAACAAATCCAATTCGTGACGATGTATCACTCACGGGGGACGAGGCTGACCAGATTATTTTCTTAGTGCTGATGCGTCTTTCGACCGCTTCTCCGTCGTATCCACTAGTGATGTACCTGTCTGCCGAGGGGTGACTTGCTAGGGCCCATAGTTCACCATTTGCACCCTTATGTGAAGTTTAAATTATATAAAACATAAATAAACTACACTTTATAAATAGTAAATATTTAATATATTTTATTTAGATATAAATATGTTTTAACCATATATTAACACAAAGCATTGAAAACCAATTTGAATTTTTCTATTAGAGCAATCTTGATATCCATGCACGACGTATATAATTTTACATTGGAGTAAAAATTATTGAACCAATTGTTATTATTGACAATACAATAGTTAGCGTTATATGTTAACAACTAATTTACTTTAATATGCAAATATATCAATTATCATGCTAGTAATTGACGTCATCCCAAAACTATAACACTATTTAACAATAATGTAACAATGCTCGGTAATCACGTTGGCCCGAGAAACAGATTTATCATATATAACAAGTACAACCTCTTACTCTCCCTAACAGAAGTCTTACATCTCGGTGAGTAAAGGATCTATTAACGATAGATCCTTCACAATTTGATAGGTTCATTACTCTATTTTACCCTACAGTTTTTATTTTATTAGCGATTACTTTACCTGTTGAAATAATCCGAGGGGTTTCTTCCATAGAGAATGTGATGTCAATGACCAGTTGGTTGGAACACTGAGATTTTAAAGGAGTCATTTTCAATATATTTTGAAGAACAATCAAAACTGTAGCTAAAAATACCTACTGTGGATATACGAATAAAATTATTATAGATCGAGAATTATTCTACATATATATTGTATTTTCCAAATTAAATTAAATCATTTTAAGCAAATGAATATATTGTATACAGTTTTTATTTATTTATATAATAATGTGATAATTATCAAGATGGAAAACTATAAACATGTATGTTACAAATACATTCAATTAAATTGATGTTTAAAAATATCAAACAGCGATATCGTTCTTCTCTCCCAATCATAATCACTCACTTTGCATTCTGTTATCATTGTTTCTTTCTCCCAGTCCCATAGAGTCAGGTTTTGTACTCTGTCCTGATCAACCGCAGCCAAAACTTCCTTGCCATACTGAGATCGAAAATTAGTTTCTTTAACCTATATTTTGGTTCTGGGAAATTTCGGTCTTGGTAAACTCAGTCTCAGAAAATTCAGTCTAGGAAAACTCGGTCATTTATATTTCTGAGACCGAAATTTCAAGACTGAATATTCCCTAAAGATAAAGTTATGGTGGTAGCACGCTTGGATTTTGAACCAATTTCACCTAACCAATTTATTTATTGGTTATTTCTTTGTTGTTTGTGCATTTAGCAATCAAACTCAACTCATATTTTATTCACAGCAGTGTTACTCTACTTAAAAAATGTTCAAAATGGTGTTATGGTTGATTAATTCAAAAAATAAGATTATTCCTTCGGAAAAAAAAAATCTAACTTGACTCTAGAATTTTGAACAAATTTTGAACCACAAATATCAGTGCTACCATAAATTAAATAACAATTAATTTATTGCATGAATATGATATAAGAAAATTCATACTGCTCACCCAGTTTCCAAATGTCAAGCAGGCAACTGCTACCATCACTTTGCCTTCACCAAAAACATGCAGGGTCTCCATGGTTTTCGAATTCCAAATACGAATGTTAGCCTAGGTTGAAATATTAAATAGAACCTTAGCGAAGAAAGTACGTTACGGTGGGTTTAGATTATTGAATCTGGGTGAATTTGATCCTGGGTTAATTTATTTTCATAAAAATTAATTACCGGATAAATAGTTTCAAGAAAAAAAATTCCTGGTCAATTTCTTTTGAGTAGAATAAATTAATCTCCATTTAATTGTTTCCTGGAAAATTAATTCCTGATCATTTGAGTCACGTTCACTTTTTTCTGGGTAAATTATTCTCATACCAACTAATTCCCGGCCAATTAATTCCAATATATTAGAGGGTGAAAAAAATCATCAAAAAAGAGTTTTTGAAATCTACAAGTATATATTTGTACAAGTAGGCAGCAAATTATTAATTATGCAGTAGATGTTGAAATTGAACGATAGATGGCATTGTTGTTCAAGTATCTCTTGTAGTCTACGAATATAAATGCCCCCACGAAAATCATGTGAACCCTCCACTTCCAACTAGTGAACCCTTCGCAACCATATGCAAAATGGATCAAATTAGCAACACAATAGAGATGAAATTAATCACAAAATAACCACCAGTGAAATCCACAACGACACAAAAATAGTAAGAAAATAAACAACAAGAGAAGAACTCACCATTGCATAGGCCCTCGTCGTCAAAGAACGCAACCCATCAATAAATAACCAACGAGATGGAGAAGTCAGAGTTCACCAAATATTTTAACAATTTTGTATATATGTAAATAGAATTTTTTTTAAACTTTAATCATGAGTAGATATCATTTAAAATTCCTTGTCCACAGACCCATTTAAATTTAATAGTTTTTCACCTTGTAAAATACCCTTCAGAATTAAAACATATATCTACAGTTCACTAACATCCTTTAATTTTAACCATTTCTACAGCAATGAGGTATGTTCCATATTTATTTCATATATTTCAGTGTATAATTGTTGTGTTTTCTTGTTTTTACTATGCTAAGCATATAGAATACCAATAGGTGACATAACATACAAATAATTTTAACCATTCTTAATATATTATTTCAAATATTCAATTTTAGATTTAATAGTATTGTAAACTGCAATTTTAAATTTGTGTGTTTATATATAGATAGAAGTGTATATTTTATAGTGTCTGTACAAAAATACTTGATGAAGCTTTGAGTAAATAAAGCGAAGTATTGGCTCTCAAAAGTCATCTTAAGAACCTCTTCAAATGATATGAATACCAAAAATAGAAATAGAACTAAATTAACAGACAACAATTCCATCTATCAATCGACATCTGCTTTATAAATATATATTTGCATAATAACAATAACTATCAGCTTCAGAATACATAGCTATATCGATACAAGGGACTTTGAAGAAACAAAAAACTAGGAAAGAGCTCCTCGGTATATTTAGTTACTTAACAAGGAATTTGTTAAAAAGGGACACAAGCTCCGACGACTGCATCCATAGATTAAAGAGAAGAATGAAGAGGTAATAATGATAGACCATATGCCTCTCAGATAAAGATAAGCCAAAACATTATGCTTATACTGGGATTTAGTTTGCCAGGAAGTAATTTGTATGGGAATCAATTTACAAGGAACCTATTTACAAGGAATAATTTGCGGGAAATTAATTTGATTGGAGATCAATTTGCTGGGCATAAATTGACTCGACTTGATTAAATTATTACCTTGTTTTGGAGAGTTGAAAAATGAATTAAATGATATCTTTGAATACATCAAATGCATGTGACAAGAGAGGAGATAGTCACTGAAATTATGCTAATTTCAAAAATATAGTTTAAATATTTGACATCATTTTCAAATCTTAGTTATTTATTATCTCGTAAACATTACAAATTCAATGCATCCACAAACATCATAACTACTACTAAATGTTAATTCTTAACAATTATTCGAAAATTATTGAATAATTATTTAAAGGTCACAACATTTATTCCTTTCCTTGACAGTTCATTTGCAGGTTGATGATATCTTAATATACAAAAAGGTATTATTTATTTATTTATTATTTATTGTGACTCACTTCATCTTCTTCGTCATCCAGTCCCTTGGCCTGTCCAGTCACCACTGTTACTCCGTCAGGATGAACCGCCAGGCTAAGGGTAAATTGAGAACACAGATCACATAACAATAAATGGTAGAGAGAACGTTTTGATGAGACCATTATAGATACCCGCTATCAATCTCCGCGGGTCCTTTCGTAACTTTCTCTTTTAGAACTAACAGAATAGGGTGATTTCATAACATATTGAAGGCAGTTCACCTTTTGATGTGATCACTGTGTTTGTCATATATCCTCTGCTTCCCAGTTACAGGATCAAGTACAATCACAACCCCTGCTATAAAGTAAACTATTTCTCCAGAGGCTAAGGGCAGAAAGTTATTGCGAGCATCCTTCCCTCTGAAAAAATAAAGTTAGAATTAAATGAAAGAAAAGTTAATATATAATAAGTATTGATGTTAAATGTGAATGTTATTATTCTGCATGTTTCTCAATATTTTGAAACTTAATATCTAACTATCATTATTTACAGTACCACATTTGATATCTGATTGATAGTGTATTACTGTACTAATTATACATTAAACCTATTATATGTTGCAATATAATATACTTTATATGCAAGTCAACTAAATCAAAAATTATATCATATTCCATAACACATTATAAAACCTTTGATATTTTAATCATAAAAATTGAAAACTTCTAAGAATGTTCAAATAATTGAATCATATAATAGTGATCATATTTCAGCTGAGTCATACCTCAGCCTCAACACGTTAATTCAAAATTATTTAGCAAACATCTATCATAGATAGATTTCTTGCCCTTTCATTTGTTATGTTTCACCTGTATCCGTGCACGTGCTCCAGAACGAGTTCTTCCTTTGGTGGGGTCGTCTCCACCATGGGGTTGTACCTACCATTCTTCGTGACCTCAGTGGGCACATGAAAGTACACTGGACGTCGCAAATGGAATAGCACTTTCCGTTCTTCCTCGAGGTATCTGATTTCATGACTGAACAACAAGATGAAAAATTCAATAGATATTTAACAATATACATATGTATTTTTCCAATAATTGGTGATAACTCTACTAAGAAAAAACCAGTTAGAATATAGCAAATAAAAGATACAAATTTTATATTTTTGATGAAAATATTGATATTACGGAAGAAAATAGAAAATAAACACGAGTCAACGAGTCAATCTTTCATACCTCTTCCCTAAATTACACTCTGGGTACGTTTGTAATATTCAAAAATACTGAAAATTAAAAAAAATTGAACAATGTTCATAATTTTACTGCTAAAGTGTTTGATCTTAAATAACTGCAAGTCTGAAATTATTAATGATATACTAAAAAATAAGTAACTTGCTGACATGATAATATTGTAATATATATTCCGATTGGGGAATCAATCTCAATAGGGCAATAAAAATTGTTTCATTATAAATGTTTTATCTAATCTTTCAATAGAATTTTATTATTATTTTTCATGAATTGGTGTTTCACAGGTTTGTTATTGGAATGTTATTTTTACTTTCAATATAATTATTCTGAATTATAATAGGTTTTTATACTATAATGAAAATATTTCAATATACGAAAGAAACTAAAATTTAAAATTGATCAAAACTATAAACATTACCTGGTTACAAGTTTACGCTTATTCATAATTAAAAAATTCGATTGATCTATTATAATTATCTGTAGGGAACTATAGTAGATATTATTGATAATTAATAGATTAAAAATTAATATAAATATATAATTTCATAGAAAAATGAAAGTAAATAAATAGGAAAAAAATCAATTAAATACGTTACATAGCACTTTTTCAATTGCAATAATGATAAACAATTGCTACAATTATCAACAAATACAATAATGACAACTGTTATATTTTTCAATAATGATTCAGTACTGCAATAATGATAAGCAGCTATTAGTTATAATGATTGACAGCATTTAGCATAATGCCTAACAACTGCTATAATGATTAACTACCGCGTTCACTATGTAAGATGTACTGCAGAATATTGCAGCTGTCATCACTGAAGTCAAAGTGCTAATCTTTAGATAAGATACGCACCTGCAATCTAATTAATCAAGCCTTGATATAACTATAAGGTGTTAGAATTTAATATTATTTTATTTCCTTATCTCTTAGTTATCAGTTAAGCAAAGAAATGTCGGGTATATTTTCAACTGCTTTTATATATTTCTCACAAACTTGTGTAAATCAAATAGTCACTACAGAATTAAGAAAAGACTTGCAATAAATCGTACTTTGAAATATATTTATCATGGAAGTAATTTATTCACAGGTCACACTATATAGTTACCATAATAATATTATATGCTTAGAGTATAAAAAAATGATAATAAAGAATATTATATCGAGCAATAGGAAACTTAGGATTTATTAGAAGCAATAGTATTATATCCTAAATATTGAGTTTATTAAATATAATGATAATATAATAATTCTTGCTTTTTAGTTACCTCTCAGCTGACCAAAGGGGTATCTGGAAACAATCTCCCGGAGAAATAAATCCCCCGGTAGTAAAAATTCCCCGCGTTAAAAATCCCCCTGGATGAAATTCCCCCGGAAATCATTTTTGTGCACACTTTTTCTATTGATAGTTACATATCCCTAGTTTTAATCATTGACCAATTGACCATCAGTCCGAAGCTACATATATGCCTAATAAGGAAACTCATATTTTTGATATGTATAGTCTCTGTAGCTTTCCCACATCTGTTTATGTTCAATACTTGTTGAGTTAAAATCAGTTTAATGTTTTATCGTTAATTCAAGTGGTAATACATATTAACTGAATGACATCATTTGAACATTCACCAGCCTTATTTGTCTATTGATAGTTATATATCGCAGTCTATTGTTCAATAGTAAACTAGTTTCTATCTCCTATACCACCTAAGGTATAGTTGACTGTAATTTAATTTTAAATGGGTAAATCTTCTACCTCAAAATATTTTGTAATGAAACAATCATTTCAGGAATTTTGCTAAGAGTAACTTAGTGCTGGTAACACTCCTATGAAGAATCGAAAATATCAAGACTTTTTGTGTGACTGCGTAATATCATTTTATAAAATAGGACGAATATAGTTCAGTTATAGACTATATTAAGGCCATAACACATCATTTAAACTTTTAGTTTTGTATAGCGTATTTACAATTTTCAGATTTTATGTTACGGTTGTTAGCTACAGTCTAAAAACTTTCAAACTGCTTTCTGATATTGTCTTTTTCCTCTTTTATTTAGTAGGGATATTAGGGAAAAAATGGAAGAAAAATTATTTATTACATATTCTATTTTTCACGTGGGGATATTTTTTCTTCATTTGATGCTTTCCAGGGAATTTCTTCCTCGGGGGATTTATTCCGGGGGGATTTTTCTCTCCGGGGGATTTTTTCCTAGATCTATCCAAAGGGACACCTTCGTGGTTGTGGCCCCTATAATGTGGCAAAGAACTAACAATGATCCATTTCTAGCACCATGAGCTTTCCCTTTCTTCCCTTTCCTGTTCATCAACACTCTAAGGCTTCTATGGGTCCTCTACCTCATGAGGAACTGTGACAGAGGCACCATTTTAATTATACGCGGTATCCCTTTCTACCTTATTAACATGCCGTTCACCTCTTCCAAACACTATGTACTTAACGAAAATTGTAACCCATACTTTGTCCCAGACAGCGAATCTATCACAGCCTTCACATTCTACCCTCCACAAATTATTGACCTAGGGTAACCGCCACGAGTATCTTAAATAACAGGTATCTGGGAGCTGACACGAAGAAGTGGTTATTTTAGTTAATCAAAATTTTACATTATTTATACCTTTCCAAATTGCGGAAGGTTATGTTAATTATTAATTTTAATTGGTCATTATTCAGGGCCCATTTGATTAGATTTTGGAAGCAATTGGATGGAAAGTCAAGGTCATTATCACGATAACTTCAAAATTGATTCGAGCAGCGGCGAAGGTATGCGCTTTACAAGTGCCCGTTCTAGTTTCAAATACTTTACTTAACTATTAAAAACGAAAGGTCCCCTTCTAGGTCTCTCAAAATCTAGCAGAGATTTTTTTTATTACATTTTTCACAGATGATATTGTCATATTGAAATTATTAATAATTATAGCAGTTGTTAACTATTATGAATCAATTTTGAAACAATGGAACAATTTATTCAAGAATACAATAGAATTAATACACAAATAAGTATATATATGGAGAGATATGAATCCATTGAAGTATTCGAGACCCCTTTTAAGCTTAAAAAGGCTTCTAGGACCCTTTTGGCAAAGTGTTATCTAACAGAAGCTCCTCGCACGGTCCACGGCCAGCTACCAATTGATCGAGAGATACCGGCGTTTATCATAATGATTGACATCCTCAATGACTCGACGTGAGTCATCTCTGATAGACAACTCACAAGGTTCTACGCAGTTCTCGTGACGTGGCACAGGGTCTATACGATGACATGTTTCACGCCCTATCAGGACACTCTTTAATGATCACTCATCTGGTCAGTCCCTAATTGCTTCACGAAGTAAAAGGGTTTATCAACTCCAAAATGCGATGCCATATGGTATTGCATTCTCATGTTGCAGAAAACTCTATACTAAAATATCATTTGCGTCAACAACCCGATAGTTCAACCATTTTTAACTATCCCAATCTGCTGATATGTTTTGACCTCAACTGTCGTTATGAAATGAACATAATATATAGCTCGTACTCGGCGATAATATGCTTGATTACCAGCAGTCGACACAAGATTCCATTTTTGTATCACTCTTCGTGCACACATGTTCACTCGCTTCTCCCAATTGAAAATAAAAGCAGTTTCAAGGCAGCGGTTAAGCCAATCGGAGCAGTCACCCATGCAGCCAGGGAGAAGAGAGAGCGCAGCGTGGGAGCCAAACTGACCGCTTTGGGGGCTAATTCCACTCCTTTGTAACTGATCAGAACAGTGACTGGACACTTGGCCGAATGATACTTTGCCGAAAGACATTTGGCCAAACGGCCATTTGACAGAAAGACAATATTGGCCGAAAGACAATTGGCTGAAAGTGAATTTGGCGTAAATTTGGCTGAACGGATATTTGGCCGAAAGACTTTTATTCACTGTAAATCCATTTTACGAACTGCAACCTCAGTTTAATTTAATTACAATTTATATATCATGGAATTGAAAGTTATTTCATAAAAAGGAAATTAAATTGTAATATGTAGGGTCGCACGGGGTATCACTGCGCATACCATTTTCATGGAGCATCACTCTGCACCTCTTATAATTTTGAAACCACTTGTCTTAGCCAAAATCTAACTGCACCCTCATATCAAGCATCCTCTTTTCTCCAATAAACATCATGACTCACAATTATCCTATGATTTTTTCTAGAGCTAAGTCGCGATGTATGTGGAGCTCTGAAAACGATCTGAAAAAAGTTTGCCCTGGTGATTTTTTATTTCCGCAATCTCTCCTATAACTCTAGAACCAAGATTTATATATTCATATCGTTTTAACATGTTAACACAAACATTAACAGTTCCATTATATCAAATTTTCAACTTCTCAGTTTCAACGGTTCTTCCACCACAACCGTGTGCACTGTGCAGTGATACCCCAGATAATTAAGAGGTAGAGGGGTATCACTGCGCATCATTAGTAACAACATTTGCATGTTAATAAATATATAAAATAATGAGTATTTAGTGCTTAATAAAGGCATAAATATTGAATAAGGTGTTATTTAATCATTGTAATTTTGGTTAACAACAAACTTAAGATCGTAGTAAATATGCTACTTGATTTGGGGGTATTAAGATAAGGAGAGGGGGTATTTAGGTGGGGGTGAGAGGTTATTAACAATAAACCTACGATCGAATTATATTCCTTGATATGAGTAGTTAACTAATTACGTAAAATTTAACTGTTAAATTGTTGCAGATTCATTAAATATATGTTTAAAAGGTAAGGGACAATTAGATTGGGGAGAGGGCATGTAGAGAGGGAATCACAGACATTTTGATGGGGACAGGGGGATTTAGATGGGGGAGGGGAGAAAGATGGGGGAGAGAGAGAATTTGATTGGGAAGAGGGGAATTTAGATGGGAAGAGAGGGAGATTTCGGTGAGAGGTTAAAACAATTTAGATGGGAGAAGAGCTACAGAGTTTGCAGGATTGTGCGCAGTGATATCCCGTCCGACCTACATAATGTGTATCCATATTACGACCTGCAGCCTCCGATTAATTCAATAAATGTTTTTGTTTTCTTTCCATCTAATTTTAAAGTTATTTTATAAAAAGGGAAATGGATTTTAATGTGTTCATAATGTGTATCTATATTACGAACTGCAAGCATATAGTGCTCAACAATTTGAATCTTTCCTAATAATGGATTATTTATTTAAAGGTCCCCTCCAAGCAAATATTTTTATTGCCTTATTCAACGAGGCTAATGTTTCTTATCATTTTACTGCAAACCTCATCGAATTTGGTAGCATATTTTCAATTTCATATGCTTTTAAAGATTTTCATAATCAAAACTCTACAAAACCTATTTTACTTCCGATTACTAATTTGAGAAATTTTCAGCCTGAAGAAAAAGAATGTACACCATTTGTTTTGATTGTCAACTAGGTATTAGCTTTAATAAATCCATTTGATATTCGTGTAAAGGTATAAAATTGGATAAACTTATTATAAAAACGTTTATATTCTTTTGGAAAAAATTGATATATAAAATAAAGGACAGAAACGCATGGTTTGTTTATAAAATTCAAATTCGTAATCAAAATAAAGAGTGTACAATCTTCTTCTTGAGCATCAGATTATAGTGATTCGCTCAATTGTTGCTCACAGAGTATTAAAAAAATTTAAAAACAAATTAGAAAATATATACTGAACCAAATTGAATGCAGTTTGCAGAATAATGATCATAGACCTTAGTTCTACATATAATATTATGTTATAAATTCATTTTTTCCAGGAGCCTGGAGAGGACCTTTAAAGTTATTATTTTTATTATATTAGATAATATTACTATCTATTTTTTTCCAAATAAAGTTATTTCGGCCAAATGTCCTTTCGGCCAAATGACCGTTCGGCCAAATGTCAGTTCGGCCAAATGTGTTTCGGCCAAATGTCCTTCGGCCAAATATCTTTCGGCCAAGTGTCCGTCAACCGTGTAGAACTACTCTGGGCACCAGATCCTATTTGCATGGCGCTATGCCAAAATATACTACTAATATAGCAGCCAAAACTGCTATATTAGTAATATAATATTACAGTCATGGCTACGGTCCGCGCATCCACAGTTAGGCAGCGCGCTAGGTAGATGGGAGCAGGTCCCCAGAGTAGTTCTGCGCAGATACGACGAAGTAGATATAGCCCCAAACCGGTCAGTCTGGCTCCCTGACTGACGTGGTGACTACTATGATCGGCTTAACCGCTACCTCTAACCTACTCCTATTTTCAATTAGTCTACGGTGTTGTCCAGCCGGTTGGACAAAGTGAGGAAATCAGTTCCGAGGGAGAAAGTGTTAATACCCCACGCAATGGCAAAGTTGTTTCCCCTGCCAACTGCTTAAAAGTCTTCTTCAATCAATTTTTTGCTTTTATCGATGAGGCTGATGTTTGTTATCATTTTGTTGCAAACCCCATGGAATTCGATAGTATATGTAGGGTCGAACGGGGTATCACTGCGCATACCATTTTTATGAGGCATCACTCCGCACCTCTTATAATCATAAAACTACTTGTTTTAACCTAAATCTGATTGCACCATCATTTCAAGCATCTTCTTTTCTCCCATAAACATCATGACAGACCATTAACCTATTAGTATTTCTAGAGCTAAGTCGCAATTCATGTGGTGCTGTCAAAGCGATCTGAAAAAGTTTGCGCTGGTGATTTTCAATTCCTGCAAACTCTCCAATAACTCCAAAACCAAGATATATGGATCCATGTTGTTTTAGCATGTTTTACACAAACACTAACAGTTACATTATGTCAATTTCTCAGTTAAAACGGTTTTCCCGCCACAACCGTCCGCAGTAATACCCAAGATAATTTAGAAGTGGAGGGGTATCACTGCGCATCATTAATAACCATATTTGTATGTGAATAAATATTAAAAATATGAGTTTTTAGATCTTAATAAAGGCATAAATATTGAATAAGGTGTTACTTAATTATAAATTTGAATAACAATAAACTTACGATCGTAGTAGCTATGCAGCTTGATGTGGGGGTATTAAAATAGGGAGAGTGGGTATTTAGGGGGGGGGGGGTGAGAGGTTTTTGAATTAGATATTGATTAACAATAAACGTACAATCGTATTATGTTACTTGATATAAGTAGTTAACTAGTTGCGTAAATTTTAAGTGTTAAATTTATTGCAGATTCATTAAATATGTGTTTAAAAAGCAAGGTACAAGTATATTGGGGAGAGGGCATGTTGAGAGGGAAACACAGACGTTTAGATGAGGGGGAGGATGTTTTAGATGTGGTATAGGGTGAAATAGATGGGGGAGAGAGGGAAATAGATGGGGAAGAGAGGGATTTAGATGGAAAAAGAGGGAGATTTCGATGATGAGAGAGTGTGATTAAAATGGTAGGAGAGAGGATTTACATGGGACTAGAGGGAGATTAAGATGGGAGGAGAGGGACATTTAGATGGGGGAAGAAGGGGATTTAGATAGGGGGAAAGAGGGGCATTAAAATGGGAACGTGAGGTATTTAGGTGGGGGAGAGAAGTGTTGTATTTATGCAATGCGCAGTAATACCCCTTCATGTGCGCAGTGATACCCCGATGCACTCACTAAAAGTTACGCACAAAAAGTTGCCAAAAAATATTATATTTATTTAGCTATTATTTCGGAACATGGTTGAGAACCATCCTCATTTATGACCATTTCATTACGAGAAAAAAGTTGCTCTAATACCTTTAGTTTTCGAGTAAATACAGAGTTTGCGGGATTGTGCGCAGTGATACCCCGTCCGACCCTATATATAATTTTTTATGTTTTTAAATATTTTTATAATCAAAACTCTTAAATGTCCATTTCACTTTTTCACCTGCTAATATTCAATCCGAAGAAAAATAATGTACATATTGCACCGTTCAAATTGTGTGTCTACTAGGTAGGTATAATAAATCCAATATTAAAATTCCTGTAATTGTATACTACAGGAAACAATTTAAATCTTAAATGAAGACGGAACATGCATTGTTTTTTGCTGCTAACTTGAAGAAACGCTTATCTAAGTGACCATCTGAAGCCAAATCACTACTCTCTCTATTCATCAACGGTGAGTCCTCTACGACTAAAAAAACACTTCAACATCTCGTTCCATAAAAATATGGCCATGACCAGCCTTACGCAATGCGATTCCTAAAAGGCAGCCTCTTTCGAGACCAACAGGACCCTTTGGTTCGAGGCCAAGAATAATTTAGATTATAACACACAAGCTCGGTGTGACTACAGACTCATTAACCGTGATGTCGAAAGTAGTGGTTGATGGGTCGCTCATCATCTTCCCATGAAAGAACTATTGACACAATTCAGCTCAGATGGCTGACCAAAGCCTGAAAGAGTCAACGCTTATGCTTCACCCTGGTACCTCACCACATGACACTGTCACATTTCTTCAAACTTAGATTTGCAGGTACGCAGACTTGAGATATGTTCATTTTTCACTTCCTTAAGTTCACACTACTGCTGTTTCATCTTGTGCACCTGTTTTCAATATACGTAGCAACCGCATCATCACTATAGTATATCTCTCCGCAAACTCCTTGAGATCATTGACCACACCTGTATAAAAGATTCTGTTTGGAATACCAGGACAAACATCCCGTTGTATAATGTCCATGCAATAAAAACTCTCGGGCAGAAAAAAATCCCATGTAATGAAAAACCTGTGCAATATAAAAAAAACGTCAAAACCCCCAGGTAAAAAAAATGTTCAATTCCATTTCACACCAATTTTACTCGAACTCAACTACCAAATTCAAAATACAGTAGAGCTCCTCTATAATGAACTCCTGTATAGTGAACCATCCAAAATAATCAAACCCTATATAGTGAACTAGATCATATAATGAACATGTTTTTTTTAGCTTGCCATAGAATATTCAATATAGTTTTCTATGTATATTTCCAAGAAGTAAACTTACACCCTGCATGTGTAATGAAATAACATTTTTAAAAGAACAGCCTGCATAAGAATGTTATTATTTTTTATTACAGAACAGCTATCTTAAAGAATTGTAAATTACACGTGCCAAATGAATTCAAATTCAAAAGAAAGAAAAATTCTTCAAGATTACGTGAAAAATGTAATACAATTAAAAAACTAGGAAATGGTGTAAATTTTGAACAACTTCACAGAACTACAGCTTCAAGTAAACTTTAATTTGAGTCTGTTTCATCATTATTAACCCCCTTTTACAGTTAGAGTAAGAGTGAAAAATACTTCAATTTTAAAGACTATTAATTGTTAATATATTTTTTGTAGTGCTCCGTAAAATAGTTTTTGGTTTTCTATGCATCTCTTGACACGTATAATGAACTAACTCTCTATAGTGAACTAGTGGTAGTTCACTATAGAGGAGCTCTACTGTGGGATAAAGTTATCAAGATGTACGCAGCTTTCGCAATTAATATATTTAATATTATCAATTGATAACAAATTAACGCAAACTATAGCTAGTTCTTGTTGTTATAATAATAGATATTATTGATTGTAACAAGAAACTTCAGTGCTCATCGTCTAGTGATTACTTTGTAGTATTTTTCAATATATTATAGGTTCAATATCATCTTTGCATTAAACAACCTAATAGTTTTCTTATGTTTAACAAACATGTATGATCTTCCAGAATTTAGATTTCAAATTCAGACCTTCAAACTTATGAAATGACATCATTTGAAACATTCTTCTGTTTTGCATGACTCAACCTGTCAAATAATAACTTCATACTTCCATTGCTGTTTTTTTATAAGTTCTATTTTTGATAGGCTGAAATTAAATTCCTAATTTTTTTAATTAATGTCTTTTGGAAGCGGTTAAAAATAAAACGAAGCTATTAAAAATACATCAAAAGTAAACCCGAGGCCGAAGACCTTATTCACTATTCACGTAATTCATGTCTGTTAATGGAAAAACTCTTTAAAGTAATTCAATATAGACAAACTGAAAATAAGTTATTGAAAATATTTCACAATATAATAAATAGTCTATGAAAATTGGTTTCTTATTAGCAAATGAATATTTCAACAGCAAGAACTAGTTATTGCTCAGATTAATTTGTTAACAATGAATAATAATACATTGAAAAAAATACGTACTTTTGCCGCTGGATTTTTTGTTCTAGAATCACAGTACCTTCTAAGTAGGGTTGTGGCAATATGTGTTTGAAATCATAGATCCTGTAAATATTATAGACGGATTGAATTGAAGACTATTGAATGGTTCTAAACCACCGGTATATAGCATTCGATACCATTCCATTTCATTTCGTCTATGATATTCTTAAGATCTATGATTTCAAGTGCATATTGTCACAACCCTACTTATATAATAAGCAAGAGCAAGAATGGGTTTTCTCTTTCAACCTTTGTTGTAAGAATAAGCCCTGCCATTTCTTGTTAAATTGAATTCAATCATTAATTTGTATGATTGTACACATAAACTTGCTCAATATGTAAATTTTAAACTAGACTGTTATATTAGGAATATTCGTATTTTTGTCTATAAAGATAAAACTTCAATTGACTTAAATCACCTGTAAATAGTGTTCAAATGACCCAAGTATTTTCACCGGTATACAATATTGGCCATTCGATTTAATCAATTTTAGAAATTATTTACTCTAACTACAGATTTTTTCCAACAATATGTTGGGTTTTAATGACCACACGATTTATTACTTTAGGTTATTGCACTACATAAAAAATTGGCCTATGTTTTTGTAGTCTTTTATTTGAATAATAATCCAGTTATGTTAGCGTATTTGATTAGACAGGATTATTCTCATTCCAACGTAAAGACTATGTCTGCTGATAAATTCTTTTACCCACTTTGAAAGAGAATCAATTTCATCAACGATATTTGTACATACCTGCGTAATTGCATAGACTAATCAATACCTCTTTCTTTACACAATATTAATTGATTTCAACTTTTATGCAAATTTATTTTGGATTACATTCTTGATAATTCCTGTAAATGTTTTTTTTAATATGTGATAAATTGATTCATGTTTATCTCTTGATTTGTTTATATCTAGATATTCTAGTAAACCATTATTCTGATTACTTAATTATTTGCATTCACTATATTCAATTTACCTCGCTTCACAGCATTTTTTCCTGCTGGTGGATTTCTCATATACTCTCTGTTAAAAATACCGAGATGAGCAGCTTTATAAGTTTTCACTCACTACATGCATGTGTTCTATACAGATTTCAGCTTGCGTGGAATGGTGTTTTAAATAGTGTCTAGGTTGATCTAGAAAGCGTTTAGGTTTTGTAGGTTCTATTCGAAACATTTTAATGTAATTTGATTGTATTAGTCTTTTGTTCAGTTTCTTTTACTCGAGTTGTCTAAAAATACATTATATATGAGTAGGGAAATAACTGGAATAAAAAGGCCGGATGTTTTACTTTAGATGGATATTTTACCCTCAATTGTATTATTTGATAATCTGATGGAATAATTGAAGTAAATTATTAGCTTCTTGTAATAAATATCCAGTAAATTAAGAAATGAATTTAAATTACTAAACTAAATTAAGTTACGTCTATCCCATTCAGAAATACTGGCTGTACCTCCTTTTCATGTATTTTCTCTCTCTCAACAACAAATGGAAATACATTACAGTATTGAGAATTGTTATTACATATTTTTGGTAACTTCGTAATGCATGTGTGCACTTATATATTCATAATAGTGATATAAGAATAAAATCCATCAAATTCCATTTATAAACTGTATGATACATCGAGGAAATGAATAATAATAGTTGAATCAATGAAATACGTACCTATTACACTATTTCTACTCTCTCATTGAAGCCTTTGAGTCTATTTGGAAAGCAAGAAACCGTACTTAGAGAGGCAATGCGCACCCTGAAAATTGTTCCACAAAACAGGGGCGGAGTAGTTTATTCGGAGCGAAATGGTGATATACTTTTCATGTTGATGTTGGTAATGGCGCCCCAAGGGAGCACTTCACGACAGACACACATATTAGCTCAGGATCAGAGTATCAACTTCCTACTGCCTCGCTAACATAAATACCACCAAAAGAGAACTCTGTGCAAAATAGTCTGAGTAAATTTGGAATGTGCTTTTTGTGTATCTGCGGCAAACGATGGAATTGTTGTTGCATTTCAGGCCGCCTTGTTGCTTAATATCGGTAGAGCAGGTGATTCGAAACCTTAGAGAAATTTATTGAATGGCTGTCTAAAATTAAGAACAGACCCACCTCAAATTACCATGTATAGCCTTTCCTCCATGGTGTTAGAAATATAGGTACGATTATTAATTTAAATTATTTTAAATAAATGACTATATACCTTGAGAAAAAAATATGGTGATACCGTTGAAGGTAAAACGTTGTCCCCTTTTAATCTTAGATGGCCCCACCATAATTTTTTCATCAGGGATATAGATGTCATATTGCGTTTATTGTATAATATTTCAATTCGAATTTTTCTGTAATAGACTTCTGACGGTGATTATCTCTATGGTGACTGATTAAGTCAAAGGGAGATGCGAGACCTCCTGATTAGAGTCACCATTTCACTCTTCTCACTCGAGCCATAATTACTTAATTAGCTTAAGCAGATGTGGAGTCATCCACGTGTCAGCCCCTCGAACTCGCAAAAAAGAAGTAGAATGACCTCTTTGCATATCGAGTCATTATAATTAACTAATGTTACAAAACAGCTTAATTCAAATATTGACAAGCAGATTACCTTCATAATTCATATTGATAATGTATGTAAGGTTTATTAATACGATTTCAATTTTTTGGATGAATTATTTAATTTTAAACTTATTCAATTTTAATTTTCGTTTTCAGTACTAATAACTTACATTAGGCAGTACCAATTTGAGTTAAATACATTGTAATAACGAATTATTATTTTAAATAGATAAATATATTAATAAGGTAAAAATTTCTAAATTATTTATTTATATTCAGTCACAGACGGAGATATTCAATGTGGGTTCCAACATTAAACTTAAACCTCACCATGCTCTTCTCCCTCCATAATTAAATCATTCGAATGACTTTTAATTCCTATTTAATTCTCAATATCTTCAAATGAAATGTTTCCTCAGTGGAAGTTAATTTGCTTTTGGCAAATAAGTTGATATAAAATCAAAGGAAGTTGCTCGTAATATTTAATGAGACTGCAAGGATGTGATTCTTTAGATCTGCATATTACTACCAACTGCATATTTAAATTAGTAAGCAGCTTAAAGAAAAATAAGCAGCTTTATAATTAAAAATGGGGTTTGGAATAATTTGTATAACATATAACGTATTTTGATATTTATTCAAAGTTTATTAATAAATATAATGCCATTAAAATAGTGAATGCATATATATGTATGCACCAGAAAATACAGTATTTTTAGTTTGAAATGAAGAAGAGGATTATTCTTAATATAAATAACTTTCCTATATGTAATATTAATATCAAATTATATGTAATTTTATGTAATATTAATTTCAAATTGTGGAAAAAATCATAAGTAAAATCATCATTGGAAACGTATCGCTATTAATGACAATAGAATTAAAACTAAAGAGTTCTAATAATATTAACCTAATAATGAAAGGTTAATAATAAGGAGAATGTTTCTTATTGATAAATGTTTTCTATAATTAAATGTTGATGATCGTTTTACAAGAAGATGCTCTAATTAAATAATAAAAAATAAATATCGACACAACTTAATAATTTTATTTTCTAATTTTCTAACATAAAATATGTTGTGTAGAAAAGTTGTGATTATTTATTTTCCAAAGTATATTTCATTATTATTTTACGCATGACACCCACCACAGTGAAAGCTTAACACCGCAAGTTGGTTATTAAATATTATTTCAAATCTGTTTGTCACTTGCACATATATTTTATATCAATAAACATCAGGAAAACAAATCGAAAATTGTTAAATTAATATTTAGGTCCAGTTGTTCATTTAAAACTAAAAGATAGAGTGAAAGTGAATTAACTGCAGAATACATCCCTGCACTGAGAAAAATACAACTCCAACTGATGCACACAGGTGTTTCGAGTTCACCCTATGGCTTTGTCTCTAAAGCTAGACACTTTAG
>CANNZV010003392.1:0-17820 GCA_947561585.1 Caprella mutica
CTGTCAGCCTGCTGACCCTCTTGATCAAATACATCGGTGGAGGCAGCGAATGATCTTGCGAGGCCTGGCTTTGACATTGGCTTTGCTCGCGGGAGCGTCGCAGGCGCAAGAGGCCGTATCGCCCGGAACAGGGGCGATTCTGCGCGCGTTGGACAAACTGAACGCAAAGGTTTTGGATCTTGAACTGACCAACGGACAGGCCGCGCAGATCGGTCCGATTGAGGTGCGCCTGAAAGAATGCCGGTATCCTAAAGGCAACGCCGCCGGGGATGCATATGCCTTTCTGACCATTCGCGAAGCGGGGATCGCAGAGCCCGTGTATCGCGGTTGGATGGTGGCATCGTCACCCGCTTTGAACCCGTTAGATCATCCACGCTATGACGTTTGGGTAATGCGCTGCACCACGTCCTGACCACAGGATGCAAGTGGCACAGCAGTGATGTCAGCGTTCGTTTCAACGGCCTCGTACAAGCGTTGATGATACGCCGCGCGGGGGATTTCCTGACCTCCTAGAGACGCCAGATGTGGTGTTATGAACTGGGTGTCGAACAGCGAAAATCCTGCACGGCGCAGTAGGTCAACCAACCAGGCCAATGCGATTTTGGACGTGTCTGTTCGGCGTGAAAACATGGATTCACCGCAAAAGACGCCCCCAACACTGACACCGTATACGCCACCAACCAATTCCTGATCCATCCACACTTCGATCGAATGGCTGTGCCCCAACTCGTGCAAAGTGTTGTAAAGAGACATTATTTCACCGTTTATCCATGTCTCGGGCCGATCCGCACAGGCCGCGACGACGTCTGCAAAGGCAGTATTGAGGCTGACAGAATAATCGGCGCGACGCAGGCGGCGAGCCAAACTGCGCGAGATGTGAAAGCCATCCAAAGGCAGGATGCCGCGCCGTTTCGGATCGACCCAGAACAGGTCTGGATCGTCGCGGCTTTCGGCCATTGGGAAAATGCCTGTGCGATAAGCGTGAAGCAAGAGCTCTGGCGTGATGCTCATAGGTTGCCCGGTTTTAAACAAAAGGTCCCGGAACTGGCCCGAGACCTCTTTGGCTTAGCTTTCCAGTGCGCCGCTCTCGAGCCACTTTTCCAGCCAGTGAATATTGTATTCGCCGGTGTGGATGTCCTTTTCACGCAGCAGTGCGCGGAAAAGAGGCACAGTGGTATCGATCCCATCGACGATCAGTTCACCGAGCGCGCGATTGAGACGTGCCAGCGCCTCGGGCCGGTCGCGCCCGTGTACGATAAGCTTGGCGATCAAACTGTCGTAATACGGGGGGATACGATAGCCGTCATACAGCGCTGAATCCATCCGCACTCCCAAGCCGCCGGGGGCATGATAATGCGAAATCGTCCCCGGCGAAGGCGAAAAGTTGGGTAGCTTTTCTGCATTGATCCGCACTTCAATGGCATGGCCATTGATTTGCAGATCGTCCTGCGAGAACGACAGTTTTTGTCCCGAAGCCACGCGAATTTGTTCGCGGACCAGATCGACGCCAAAAATGCCTTCTGTGACTGGATGCTCCACCTGCAGACGTGTGTTCATTTCGATGAAATAGAATTCGCCGTCTTCATAAAGGAACTCGACGGTGCCGGCGCCAGAATAGCCCATTTCGGCAATCGCCTTGGCACAGATATCGCCGATGCGCTTGCGTTCTTCGGGGCTAATCGACGGGCCGGGGGCCTCTTCGAACACTTTCTGGTGGCGACGCTGCAGCGAACAGTCGCGTTCACCAAGATGCACGCCTCCGCCCTGTCCATCGCCAAACACCTGAACTTCAATGTGGCGCGGTTTTTGCAGATACTTTTCAATATAGACTTCGTCGTTGCCAAACGCGGCCTTGGCCTCGGAGCGGGCCGTCATAAACGCCTTTTCCATATCCGCTTCGGTTTCGGCGACCTTCATGCCGCGTCCGCCGCCGCCAGCTGTGGCTTTAATGATCACGGGATACCCGAAATCGGCGCCGATCTGTTTGGCTTCGTCCAAGGTGGCGACCCCACCGGCGGATCCCGGAACAATCGGAATGCCAAGTGCGGCTGCGGTTTCCTTGGCCGTGATCTTGTCACCCATCATCGAGATGTGTTCAGCAGAAGGGCCGATAAAGGTCAGCCCGTGGTCTTCAAGCATCTGAACAAAGCGAGCGTTTTCTGACAGGAAACCATAGCCGGGGTGAATTGCCTGCGCGCCGGTGACTTCACAGGCAGACAGGATGGCCACGGGCGACAGGTAACTGTCGGTCGAAGGCGCGGGGCCAATACAAATGGTTTCGTCTGCCATACGCACGTGCATCGCGTCGCTGTCGGCGGTCGAGTGGACGGCGACCGACGCAATCCCCATTTCGCGACAGGCACGGATGACGCGAAGCGCGATTTCACCACGGTTGGCAATCAGGATTTTGTCGAACATGCGCTTACTCAAGGATCACCAGAGGGGCGCCGAATTCGACCGGATCGCCATTGCCGACGAGGATCCGTTTGACCGTGCCCGACCGGGGGGCCGGAATGTGGTTCATGGTCTTCATCGCTTCGACGATCAACAAGGTATCGCCTTCGTTAATCTGTGCGCCGACACTGATGAACGCGGGCGCACCCGGTTCAGCCGCCATGTAGACTGTGCCAACCATAGGCGATGTCACCGCGCCGGGGTGGGCTGCCGGGTCTTCAGGCATATCGGCCGCCGGTGCGGCTGCGATGGCCGCAGCAGGTGCGGGTGCGGGGGCCGCTGCGACGGCGACAGGTGCGACTGGTGCGACCTGTGGCTGCATCCGGCTGACGCGAACATTCAAACTGTCGTCTTCAGCATAGTCGCGCTTGACCTGAAGCTCTGTCAGATCGTTTTCGCGCAGAAGTTCTGCCAGTGCCTTGATAAAGGCCACGTCCGCGTCATGGTTTTTGTTGCTCATGCGATCCTCGCCACATTTCTAATGGCCCGGGGACTGTCCGCTCGCGGGCCTGACCTTAGGGCTTATAGGCCAAGCGCGCGGAAGTGAAAAGCGGGGGTGCGGCGAAAATGACCATCGGGCATTGAACAAGGCAGAATGCGCCGGTTTAATCACCCAAAATCTGCTGGGAGACGGGCGTGAACATTGCAAAATGGCTGGAAAGAACAGCACAACTGACCCCAGACAAGGCGGCGTTGTTTTATGGCGAAACGCCTGTGGCCGACTATGGCGCCTTTCATCAGCAGGCTTTGTCATTGGCGGGGGCATTAAAGGCGCGCGGCATTGGGCCCGGCGACCGTGTGGCGCTGTTTATGAAGAACGTCCCTGAATATCTGATTGCGCAATATGGTGCATGGTACGCAGGCGCTGCGATCGTACCGATTAACGCAAAACTCCACGTCCGAGAAGCCGCGTGGATTTTGGAAAACGCCTCGGCATCTTTGGTGTTTACGACGCCTGGGCTTTCGGCAGACCTAACGCGCGTGGCCCAGGTGCCGGTTGTTGATACGGGTCATGCTGATTGGTTGAACATGACCGCCTTTGATCCTGTTGATGGCCCAGAAACCCGCGCGCCTGAAGATCTGGCTTGGTTGTTTTATACCTCTGGCACCACAGGGCGGCCCAAGGGGGTGATCATGACGCACCGAATGCTGATGACGATGGCAGCGTGCTACCAAAGCGATTGTGATCTGGTGACCGGGGCAGACGCTGCGCTTTATGCGGCGCCACTTAGCCACGGTGCGGGCCTATACAACATGATGCATGTGCGCGCAGGAGCCCGGCACGTGTTTCCCAAATCCGGAGGGTTTGACGAACCTGAAGTCCTTGATTTGGCCGCGTATTTTGGCCGCGTGCATATGTTTGTGGCGCCAACCATGGTGCAACGACTGACGCGCGCGGCCAAAGCTGTAGAAAAACGTGGCGTTGGTTTGCGAACTGTCATCTACGCGGGTGGGCCGATGTATAATGCAGATATCATCGAGGCAGTTGATTGGTTCGGCCCGATTTTCGCGCAGATCTATGGGCAAGGGGAGTGCCCGATGGGGATCACGGCACTGTCCCGTCATGATGTGGCGGACAGAGCGCACCCGCGTTGGCGTGAAAGGCTTGGATCGGTTGGACGTGCGCAAAGCGCTGTTGAGGTGCGGATTGCGGGTGAAGCGGGGCAGACAGTGGCGAATGGCGAAATCGGCGAAATCGCAGTGCGCGGTGACATTGTGATGCCGGGCTATTGGCAGAACCCGGACGCAACGGCGAAAACGATCGTTGATGGATGGTTGCTGACCGGAGATATGGGCACAATGGACGCGGATGGGTACGTGACCCTGAAAGACCGTTCAAAAGACATGATCATATCGGGCGGAACCAACATTTACCCTCGCGAGGTCGAAGAATGCCTGCTTGAACATCCTGACGTCATCGAAGTGGCTGTCGTGGGCCGGCCACACGCAGAATGGGGAGAAGAGGTGGTGGCGTTTGTGGTGGGCGCCGATGGGCTGGACACCAACGCGCTTGACCAGCATTGCCTTGATCAGATTGCGCGGTTCAAACGACCCAAGGCCTATGTGCAGGTGCGAGCCTTGCCAAGAACAACTATGGCAAAGTCTTGAAGACCGAATTGCGCGACAGGCTAAGCACTTCCAGGTAGGTTGCTTCAGCACCCGAAGGACGGGTTTCATCAGCGTCAGGCGTGTCCGGGTCCTTGGCCGTTTCGAAAGGCGCGTCGATTGGGTTCCCTTTGTCGGCAGAAACTGCGTCAGTATCATCCTGCCTTTTGTCGCCTTCTTGAACAGTCTGCTCGGCAAGCATGTTGGAAATTTTGATTTGCATGATTGATGGCGGTGCAATGTGAGTTGCAGGATCGGGCAGTTCGCGTTTGGACTTTGACATAGGCACTGGTGTGTGCCGCTGTTCCGAAGACACAGCCGCGCGTCCGCTGGCTGTGGTCGGCGGAATTGCCTTGGGGACGTGTGTCGCGCGTATTTCCGGCAGACCCTGCGGGTGGCCCGTGGCCTGAGGTGCGGTCTGCGTTGGCATCGGTGCAAGGTGCATGAGACAGCTCCGGGTTAAGGTTGATGGGCGGAAGGCAACCTCCCGTTAAGACTTATGGTGACAATATGGGCGAAAGAAGAAAAGATTTTTCGAATCAGGTGGTTAACTCAACGTAAAAGGGGCGGGCCTGATGGCCCGCCCCTTCTGCTCACTTTGTGAGCACTTACGCCTTGTTCATTCTGTTATCGATGAGGTCATCGACGACGGCGGGTTCAGCGAGGGTTGAGGTGTCGCCCAGGGCGCCGAAGTCGTTTTCGGCGATTTTGCGCAGGATGCGGCGCATGATTTTGCCCGAGCGGGTTTTGGGCAGGCCGGGGGCCCATTGGATCAGGTCAGGGGACGCGATGGGGCCGATTTCGGTGCGGACCCAGGTGCGCAGTTCCTTGCGCAGCTCTTCGGTGGGCTCCACGCCGTTCATCAAGGTGACATAGCAATAGATGCCCTGACCCTTGATTTCGTGCGGGTAGCCCACAACCGCCGCTTCGGCGACCTTTTCATGCGCGACGAGCGCGCTTTCGACCTCGGCAGTGCCCATGCGGTGGCCGGACACGTTGATCACATCGTCGACGCGGCCGGTGATCCAGTAATCGCCGTCCTCGTCCCGGCGACAGCCGTCACCCGAGAAGTAATAGCCTTTGTAATCCGAGAAGTAGGTCTTCTCGAACCGCTCATGATCGCCCCAGACCGTGCGCATCTGCGACGGCCAGCTGTCGGCGATGACCAGCACACCTTCGACGCCGTCGCCTTCGATCACCTCGGCGGTGGTCGGCTCCAAAACCAGCGGGCGCACGCCGAAGAACGGCTTTTGTGCCGCGCCCGGTTTGGTGGCATGCGCGCCGGGCAGCGGGGTCATCATGTGGCCACCGGTTTCGGTCTGCCACCAAGTGTCGACAATCGGGCAGCGGCCGCCGCCGATCACGTCGTTGTACCAGTTCCATGCCTCGGGGTTGATCGGTTCGCCCACCGTGCCAAGGATTCGCAGCGAGGATAGATCGCATTTGGTTACGAAATCGTCACCTTGGCCCATCAATGCACGAATCGCCGTTGGTGCCGTGTAGAACTGGTTCACCTTGTGTTTCTCGCAGACCTGCCAGAAGCGCGAAGCGTCCGGATAGGTTGGTACGCCTTCGAACATCAGCGTCGTCGCGCCATTGGCTAAGGGCCCGTAAACAATATAGGAATGCCCGGTGACCCAGCCCACATCGGCGGTGCACCAATAGATGTCGCCCTCGTGGTAATCAAAGGTGATTTCCTGCGTCAGGCTGGCGTAAACCAAATATCCACCACTTGAGTGCACAACACCCTTGGGCTGACCTGTTGAACCAGAGGTGTAAAGGATGAACAGCGGGTCTTCGGCATTGACCACGGCGGGTTCGTGGGTGGCGTCCGCGTTTGCGGCCAGCGCGTTGTAATCTACATCGCGGTCGGTCCAGGTGGTCTGGCCGCCGGTGCGTTTGACGACCAGGCATTTGACGTCGTCCTTGCAGTGCAGCAGGGCCTTGTCGGCGTTGGTCTTCAGCGGGGTCTTGCGGCCGCCGCGCGGGGCTTCGTCTGCGGTGATCACAACCTTGGCGTCACAGCCGTTGACACGGGCGGCCAACGCGTCGGGCGAAAAGCCCGCGAAAACGATGGAATGGATGGCGCCGATGCGCGCGCAGGCCAGCATGGCATAGGCGGCCTCGGGGATCATCGGCAGGTAGATAATGACGCGGTCGCCTTTGGTGACACCCAGGCCTTCGAACACGTTGGCCATCTTGCACACATTGCGGTGCAGGTCCTTATAGGTGATGTGCTGGGCGGCTTCATTGGGATCGTCAGGTTCAAAGATGATCGCAGTCTGGTCGCCGCGCGTCGCAAGGTGACGGTCAACACAGTTGGCCGCGACGTTCAGCTGGCCGTCGGCAAACCATTCAATCTTGACCTGACCAAGGGTGAAATCCGTCGATTTGATCTGCGTGGGCGCCTTGATCCAGTCAAGACGCTGCGCCTGCTCTGCCCAGAACCCCTCAGGATCCGATATCGAACGCGCATACATCTCGTCATAACGCGCCAAATCTACATGCGCGTTTTTTACAAACTCTTGGGATGGTGCATAGGTCTTTGTCATTAGTGGCTCCTCCACACATAATTCGGGGGCAGGGAATACGTCCCGGCCCCCGAGTGCAAGACCACTTTGGTCGGTAAGGGCCGGGACACGCTTAAATTGCGAGGTACTCGGCGCGCAGTGTCTCGTTTTCAAGGACTTCGGCGGCAGAACCGTCAAAGACAATTGATCCGGTGTCGAGGATCACGGCACGGTCGGCAAGCTGCAGAGCGCGTACCGCGTTTTGTTCCACGATGACCGTTGTCATGCCCTGTTCCTTGATGTGGCGCAGGGTTTTTTCGATCTCGTCGACGATGACCGGCGCCAGACCTTCATACGGTTCGTCCAGCAAAAGGACCTTGATGTCGCGCGCAAGCGCACGTGCGATCGCCAGCATCTGCTGTTCACCGCCCGACAACGTGGTGCCTTCTTGATTGCGACGCTCACCCAGGCGCGGGAAGAGATCGTACAGACGTTCGATCGACCAGCCAATGGGCGGGGCAATCTGCGCCAGCTTCAGGTTTTCTTCCACCGTTAGGCCAGGGATAATCCGGCGATCTTCGGGGACAAGACCCAAACCGACGGTTGCCGCTTCGTGCGACTTCATGTTGTGCAACGGCTGGTGATCCAACCAGATTTCGCCATGGTTGACCTGCGGGTCATCCAGACGCGCAATCGAACGCAAGGTGGTTGTCTTGCCTGCGCCATTGCGGCCGAGAAGGGCAAGAATTTCGCCCTCGTGCACGTTGAAGGTAATGCCTTGGACAATGTAGCTCTCGCCGTAGTACGAGTGCATGTCCCAGACGGACAGGAACGCGGGGGCCGTTTCGGCCATGTTTGCGTTCTTGGAGAAATCCGGACGTACGTTCATTGGTAAATCTCCTTAGTGCGCTTCGCCAAGATAGGCTTCTTGGACCTTGGGGTGGCCCTTGATGTTTTCCGGCGAATCTTCAACCAGCGGTGTGCCCTGTGCCAGAACCGTGATCCGATCAGCAAGGCTGAACACCACGTGCATGTCGTGTTCGATGATGGCGATTGTGATGTCACGCTTTTCCTTGATCTCCTTGAGCAGGTCGATCGTGTTGTTGGTGTCAGCACGCGCCATGCCAGCGGTGGGTTCGTCCAGAAGCAGCAGCTTTGGGTCTTGGATCAGGCACATGGCCATTTCCAGTCGCCGTTTGTCGCCACGCGACATGGACGCAGTGTGCATGTTCCGCTTGTCGAGCATGTTCACTTCTTCCAGCATCTTTTCGGCTTCTTCGACCAGCTGCCGTTCGTTGGCCACAGATTCGATTGCGTGTAGGCGGTAAGACCCGTCACGCTTGGCGAATAGTGGGATCATCATGTTTTCCATGACGTTGAGATCGCCAAAAATCTCGGGTGTTTGGAAAACACGGGAAATGCCCATCTGGTTGATCTCGTGTGGCGTGCGGCCCAGCACCGACTGGCCGTCAAACATGACAGACCCTGTGTCGGGGATGAGCTTGCCTACAAGGCAGTTCAGAAGAGTGGATTTCCCGGCCCCATTGGGGCCGATGATCGCGTGACAGGTGTTTTCGTTGACCGAGAGGTTGACGTCGCCCAATGCCTGGAGACCGCCGAACCGCTTGCCCACGTCTTTGACTTCAAGAATACCCATGGGTGTATCTCCTTATTCCGCAGGCTCGGTTGAGGCATCGTCAGAGGCTTTTGCTTTCTTGCCACGGAACTTTTTGGCAATGCGCTGTCCGCCTTCGACAAGACCGCCGGGCAGGAAGATCACAACAAGCATAAAGATGATGCCCAGAGTGAGGTGCCAGCCTTTGCCCACAAAGGGGTGCAGGATCCAGACGACGGCATCTTCGAGACCGTCGGGCAGGAAGGCAAACCAGCCGTGCAGAACGTTGTCGTTGATTTTGGAAAAGATGTTTTCCATGTACTTGATCGCACCTGCGCCCAGAACCGGGCCAATCAGTGTGCCGGCACCACCAAGGATGGTCATCAGAACCACCTCACCCGAGGCTGTCCACTGCATGCGCTCAGCGCCTGCAAGGGGATCCATCGAGGCCATCAGGCCGCCTGCCAGACCAGCATACATGCCCGAGATTACAAAGGCCGCCAGTGTATAAGGCTTTGGGTTCAGGCCGGTGTAGTTCAGGCGCTGCTGGTTGGATTTGATCGCGCGCAGCATCAGGCCAAAGGGCGACCGGAAGATGCGGATCGACAGGTAGAACGCCAGCAGCATCACGATCGCACAGACATAGTAGCCTGCCGAGAACGTAAAGCTCCAGGGACCCACAACCAGATCAAAGGCCGAGCGCATTTCCAAACCAAACAGGTTTGTCACCGGGATCGAACCATCGGCCGTCGCGGACTGCCCAGGATACGCGGATCGTCCAGTGTGATCTGCAGACCGGTTTCACCATTGGTGATCGGTGTCAGCACCGAATACGCCAGAGCAAAGGACATCTGCGCAAAGGCCAGCGTCAGGATCGAAAAGTAGATCCCCGTCCGCCGAAGAGAAATGAACCCGATCAGCAGGGCAAACAGGCCCGAAATGATCACCGACAATACAATTGCCGGGAAGATGTTCATCGACAGTAGTTTGAACATCCAGACCGCCGAGTAGGATCCCACTCCGAGGAATGCGGCGTGACCAAAGGACAGGTACCCGGTCAGGCCAAACAGGATGTTAAAACCGATTGCGAAGATCCCAAAGATCACAAAGCGCTGCATCAAGTCGGGGTATCCCGCATTGAACTGTGCAAGGCCGCTGTCAGACGGGAAAGGGTTAAGGATGAACGGCGCCAGCATTGTCAGCAGGGCCACGAGGATCAGCAGTTTGCTGTCGTTCTTTTCAAGTCCGAACATGGCTGATTACTCCATCACGCCTTTGCGACCCATAAGACCACGCGGACGGGTCAGCAGGATGACAATGGCGACAAGATAAATGATGATCTGGTTGATGCCTGGGATCGTGGTGGTGGCCCAAGTTGTTGATGCCATGCTTTCCAGCACGCCCAACAAGAAGCCCGCAGCGACGGCGCCGGGCAAAGAGCCCATGCCGCCCACAACAACCACAACGAAGGACAGCACAAGGAAATCCATACCCATGTGATAGTTGGGTGCGTTGATTGGCCCGTACATAACACCAGCCAGACCCGCGACAGCGGCTGCAAGACCAAACATCAGCGTAAACCGTTTGTCGATGTCGATGCCAAGCAGTCCAACGGTTTCACGGTCCGCCATGCCAGCACGGACAACCATGCCGAAAGTGGTGAATTGCAGGAAGGCAAACACGCCCCCGATAATCACCAGCGAGAAGCAGAAGTAGACCACCCGCCACGCCGGGTAAACGATACCTGGCAGCACCTCAATGACGCCGGACAGGGCGTCGGGTGCCGGAGTCTGAATTGGGTTGGCGCCGTAGAAATACTTGATCACCTCTTGCAGCACGATGGCCAGACCAAAGGTCACAAGGATCTGGTCGGCGTGCGGGCGTTTGTAGAAGTGTTTGATCAGGCCGCGTTCCATCACGTAGCCAATCAACAACATGACCGGGATACAGAACAGGATCGACAATGGCACCGACCAGTCGATGATGGCGCCGCCCGTTTCGGGACCGAACCAACTTTCGATGTAGGGTGTCTTGATCTTGGCAGGGTTGCCAAGAAAGTCCGTCTTGGTCGGATCGATCGTTTCAAAGGAAAGGTTCAGCAGGCGCTGTACAAAAACAGCGCAGAATGCGCCGATCATGAACAACGCACCGTGGGCGAAGTTCACAACGCCGAGTGTGCCGAAGATCAGAGTAAGCCCAAGCGCGATCAGCGCGTAGGCCGAGCCTTTGTCCAGCCCGTTTAGAATTTGCAGAAGGAAGCCGTCCATGGACCCCACCATCGGTTAAAAGTGCGCTATGTACCCGCCGACGAAGCCGGGGGCAGTGTGTGATTTACCGTTTTGGAACAGGTAAAGCTGTCCGGGCGCCACATGGGCGCCCGGAACCATGAGGCTTATGCGCCCGGGTTACACGAACCCAGTGCACCGCCTGCAAACATCGGGTGATCCGCCGGATAGGTAACCTGAGCCGCCGGGGTCACTTCAACAACTTCCAGAAGGTCGAACTCGGATGTCGGGTTCTCTTTACCCTTCACAACAAGAACGTCCTTAAAGCACTGGTGGTCTTCGGCACGATACAGGGTCTTGCCGTTGCCCATGCCGTCGAACTCAAAGCCTTCGAGGGCTTCTGCAACACCGCATGGGTTGAACGTACCGGCGCGCTGACATGCATCCGCATAAAGCAGCGTCTGGACATAGCAGGTGTGTGCGGCCTGCGACGGCGGGAAGCCGTACTTGGTGCCGAACGACTTGACGAACGCCTTGGAGCCTTCGTCCTGCAGGGACCAGTGCCAGTTGGTCGAACCAACGATGCCCTTGATGTTTTCGCCAGCACCACGTGCCATCAGGCGCGAGAACAGCGGAACAACGATTTCGAAGTTCTTGCCGTTGGCTTCGGCGTTGCGAAGACCGAACTGAACCGCGTTGGTCAGCGAGTTCACCATGTTCCCGCCGTAGTGGTTCAGAACCAGAACGTCGGCGCCCGAGTCTTTGACCGGAGCGATGTAGGACGAGAAGTCCGTTGCCGCCAGCGGCGTCAGCACGTTGTTGACGGTTTCCCAACCCAGAGCTTCGGTCGCGGCTGCGATCGATTCCTGCTGAGTCCAACCCCATGTGTAGTCTGCAGTCAGGTGATAAGCCTTGCGGTCGTCACCGTAGAGCGACTTCAGAACCGGTGCCAAAGCGGCGCCGGACATGTAACCGTTAAAGAAGTGACGGAAACCGTTCGCCTTCTTGTCTTTGCCGGTTGTGTCGTTGGAGTGGGTCAGGCCAGCCATAAAGATGACGCCTGCTTCCTGGCAGAGACCCTGCACAGCAATCGCCACACCCGAGGACGAACCGCCGGTGATCATGACAGCGCCGTCTTTTTCGATCATCGACTTTGCCGATGCGCGCGCTGCGTCTGATTTGGTTTGGGTATCGCCGGTCACATATTCGACCTTCTTGCCCAGGATGCCAGTGCCGTCCAGAGCTTTCGAGGAGAAGGTGTTCATCATGCCACCGTCGCCGCCACCGTTCAGGTGCTCGACAGCCAGTTCGTAGGCGCGCAGTTCGTCGGCGCCTTCGTCAGCGTAGGGGCCAGTCTGTGGTACGTTGAAGCCCAGAGTTACCGTGTCACCTGTCGGTGCGTTGGTGTAACCCGAGTGGCTTGCAGCCGACAGATACGTGGGCAGCGCGAGGCCAGCGCCTGCGACGGCGCCGGTCTTCAGCACGCCACGACGAGTCAGATTGCTTTTGGACATATAATCCTCCCGATTTTTGAAAGGCGAAATCGCGCTCCTCATTGCGACTTCGCAGGCACTTTTGTGCAAATCTAGTATCGCGGCGTAAGGTAAAGCAGGCAACAACTGCTTTAAGATAAATGTTTTTTTTGTTAAGAACTGAAAAGTAGACCGTGGTGTGCTGTAAAGTTTTTTATGTTGCAACGCAGAAACGCGTTGATAATCCGGGAAATGCAATGCCAATGGACACGTTGACGGGATCACGCATTCGCGAACGGCGGATCATGCTTGGCATCAAGCAGGCCATTTTAGCACGCGATGCGGGTGTATCCGCATCTTACCTCAACCTGATCGAGCACAACCGACGCAGAATCGGTGGAAAGCTCTTGAACAACATTGCAGAACTTCTGGGGGTAGAGCCTGCCACGCTGACAGAAGGGGCAGGGGCGGCCTTGATCGCTACGCTGCGCGAAGTGGCCGCAGATGCGGATGGAACCGAAGTCGAGCTTGACCGGGTTGACGAATTCGCGGGCCGGTTTCCGGGGTGGGCACAACTGTTGGCCGACAGCCATCGGCGCATCGCCGGGTTGGAGCGCACGGTTGAAACACTGAATGACCGCATGACACACGACCCGCATCTTGCAACGTCGCTGCACGAAATGCTGAGCACAGTGACGGCCATCCGTTCGGCCGCGTCAATTTTGGCAGAGCCGGGTGAAATTGCGCCGGAGTGGCAGGCGCGGTTCCACAGGAATATCTACGAAGACAGCGGGAGACTTGCGGAAACCAGTCGCGGGTTGGTGACCTATCTCGAAGCCGATGGAGAAGTGACGACGGAAATCGGCTCGCCGCAGGAAGAGTTCGACGAAATTCTGGGCCGCGTCGAGCACCGAAACGATATACTGGAGGACGGGGGCAGTGTTGAAGACGCGCTGACTTCATTGAGCGATGGGGTGTCAGGTGTCGGTCAGGCCTTATTGCGCAGGTGGTTGTCACGGTACGAAAGCGATGCGCGCGCGTTGCCCCTTGGGGCTTTTGGTGACGCGGTTGTTGAATTGGGGCCAGATGTCGCGGCGCTGGCACAACGGTTTGCCGTGCCGCCGGGGCAAATCATGCGAAGGCTCGCGGCATTGCCGCACGACATCTTGCCTGATCCTGTCGGGCTGGCCATTTGCGATGCGTCCGGGGCACTGACTTATCGCAAACCATTGCCAGACTTCCCGATGCCACGGTTTGGGGCTGCGTGCCCGCTTTGGCCGCTGTACCGGTCGCTCAATCGTCCAATGATGATCCTGTCGATGCCGGTTGCACAGGGCGGGCGCGGCGCGGCGCAACTGTGGGCCGATGCAGCGGCGCAACCCCAAGGCGGATGGCAGGTGAATGCGGACCCTGTCTATGAGGCCCACATGCTGATCCGCCGCGCGTTGCCGGGGGGCAGCGAAAAAACCGAAGAAGTTGCAGAATTGGGGGTGGCGTGCCGTATTTGTACAAAAAGCAACTGTCATGCCCGTAGCGAACCTTCGATTCTTTCCGTCCAGAGGTGATCGCGTTTTGACACCTTGGTCGCAAAGGTCCTATGCTCTGGTCATCGCCTACGACGCCGACGAAACTGGCGCGAGACGAGGACGAAGGGGAGGAAATGAATGGCCGGACGTGTTCTGTTGATCGAGGATGAACCGAACATCATAGAAGCCATCAGCTTTGTATTGTCTCGTGACGGTTGGAGAGTCGACACGCACTCAAACGGTACGGACGCGGTCGAGGTCGTGCAAAGCCGGTCGCCTGATGTCTTGATTTTGGATGTGATGCTGCCCGGACGATCCGGGTACGATATATTGCGCGAATTGCGGGATACGCCCGCAACCGCCGAATTGCCCGTGCTGATGCTAACGGCAAGGGGCCAGACAAAGGATCGGGAACTGGCTGAACAAGCCGGGGCCAGCCGGTACATGGTCAAACCCTTTTCAAACAATGAAATGCTGGAAACGGTAAGGGCATTGCGCGGCAATGCCTAATCCCGAGATGGACAAAGACGAAGACATTGGTTTGCAAACTTTTGTCGCCCGCCAGACGTATCGCCGTCGGCGGTTGATGGATGCGGCCCGCGCTCTTCCGGTCCTTGGCCTGATGCTGTGGATGCTGCCGCTGTTGTGGCAATTGCCCACGGACAGCACGACGCGCGCTTCTAGTGCCCTGATCTATATATTTGTAGTTTGGGCATTGTTGGCCGGGTTGGCCACTCTGGTGGTGATCGCGCTAAAACGCAGCGAAACCAAATTGGACGCGGAACTTAGCCAATCGGGGCACTACCCTGATGAAAGGGATGGGAATTGACCACCCTAAATGCGCTGGCCGCGATTTCGGTTTCATACGTCCTGTTCCTGTTCGCGGTTGCCTTCTTTGCTGAACGGTCGGCACGGCGCGGACGCGGCATGTGGCTTCGGGCGCCCATTGTCTACACTCTGTCGCTGTCCATCTACTGCACGGCTTGGACATTCTACGGAGCAGTTGGCGCGGCGGCACGGAGCGGGTTCGAATATCTTACAATCTATCTGGGCCCCAGCCTTGTCCTGATTGGATGGTGGTGGGCGTTGCGCAAACTGGTGCGCATTGGGCGCAATCAGCGGATCACTTCGGTGGCGGATCTAATTTCGTCGCGCTATGGCAAATCAAATTTGCTGGGCGTGGGCGTGACACTGTTGGCTGTGATTGGCACCACGCCTTATATCGCTTTGCAACTGCAATCGGTGACACTGAGCGTTGAGGTGTTTGCCGAGTTAAGCCCCAACTCCGGAGAGGCAACGCCAAAAACCGCGTTCTGGGTCGCCGTTGGATTGTCTGTTTTCACGGTGATTTTCGGGACCCGCAATTTGGATGCAAACGAAAGGCACCACGGGGTTGTTATGGCGATTGCCGTCGAAGCGGTCGTGAAACTGGCTGCGTTGATGGCGGTTGGGATTTTTGTCGTCTGGGGCGTTTCTGGGGGCGTGGGTGAAACGTTGCAGCGCATCGACGCCTCGGCCCTCGGTCAGTGGAACGTCCAAGGCGGTCGCTGGGCTGGGTTGATGTTCCTGTCTGCCGCGGCCTTCCTGTGTTTGCCGCGCATGTTTCAGGTTCTTGTCGTGGAAAACGACAACGATGCGCAGCTTCGAATGGCCGCGTGGGCCTTTCCCTTGTACCTGCTGTTGATGAGCTTGTTTATCCTGCCGATAGCAGTTGTCGGTCTGGACCTGTTGCCCGAAGGCGCCAACCCGGACCTTTTCGTTCTGACGGTGCCGTTGGCGATGGGGCAGGATGGATTGGCTGTTTTTTCTTTCCTTGGTGGTTTCAGCTCGGCCACGTCTATGGTGATTGTCGCCTCGATTGCCTTGTCGACAATGGTGTCGAACCACATCGTTATGCCGATCTGGCTGCGTTTGCGCACAGGCAGCGTCAGCGTTTCGGGGGATGTGCGCCATGTTGTCTTGTTGTCCCGCAGGCTGTCGATTGCCGGAGTATTGGCGCTGGGCTACTTGTACTATTCGCTGTCCGGCGGGGGCTCGGCGCTGTCGGTCATTGGTTTGGTCAGTTTCACCGGGGTGGCGCAGGTATTGCCGGCAATGCTTGGTGGGATTTTCTGGCGCGGGGCCACGCGTATCGGCGCACTAAGCGGGCTAAGCGTTGGGTTCTTGATTTGGTTGCTTACGCTGTATTTGCCGAGTTTCGGGCCCGGCACCATTCTGCCTGCGTCTGTGTATGAACACGGCCTTTTGGGGCTGGGGTGGCTACGTCCTCAGGCGTTGTTCGGGATTGAAGGGCTGGATCCGCTGATGCATGCGGTCCTTTGGAGCCTGTCCCTGAATACAATTGTGTTTTTTGCGGTGTCCATTGCCAGTTTCCCGTCACCGCTTGAGCGTTTGCAAGGCGCACAATTCGTGAATATCGGGCAGACGCCCGGTGGGACGCGCAGTTGGATGGCGGGCAATGCGCAGACCGAAGACCTGATGGTTATGGCGCAGCGTATGCTTGGTGCCCCCGAAGCGCAGGCTTTGTTCTTGAGCGAGGCAAGCAGACAAGGGGTGTCTGGTTTCTTGCCAGACCCAACCCCGGATTTCCTGCAAAGGCTAGAGCGTGAATTGTCGGGTTCGGTGGGGGCTGCAACCGCTCATGCGATGGTGGGGCAGATTGTCGGCGGGTCAAGCGTGTCAGTCGAAGATCTGATGGCCGTGGCGGACGAGACTGCGCAGATGATGGAGTATTCCGCGCGGCTTGAGGCCCAATCGCAGGAATTGACCCGTACCGCGCGACAATTGCGTGAGGCAAACGAAAAACTGACGCGCCTGTCCGTACAAAAAGACGCTTTTCTTAGCCAGATCAGTCACGAGTTGCGCACGCCCATGACATCAATCCGGGCGTTTTCGGAAATCCTGCGTGACACTAGGGGGCTGACGGACGCCGAACAAACAAAATACGCGTCAATTATCCACGACGAGGCACTGCGTTTGACCCGGCTTTTGGACGATCTCCTTGATCTGAGTGTCTTGGAAAGCGGGCAGGTCAATTTGAATCTGCGAGAAGGCATCCTTGAAGAAGTTCTTGATCGTTCTGTTGCGGCGGCTTTGGCAATCGACGAAGGGCCGGGACTAAAGGTTTCCCGAACGCGGCACCTGGAAGATGTTCGGCTGTTTACAGACCTTGACAGGTTAAGTCAGGTTTTCATCAATCAAATCGCCAATGCCCGCAAATACTGCGATGCAGAGTCCCCTCGGCTCGACATTCGGGTCGGGCAATCCGAAGGGCGGTTGATCATCGATTTTATTGACAACGGGTCCGGGGTAGACGCCGCTTCTCAGGATCTGATTTTTGAGAAGTTTTCGCGTGTCAGTGACCAAAAGGCCGGGGGGGCCGGGCTTGGCTTGGCAATTTCACGGCAGATCATGGAACGATTGGGCGGTGATATCAGTTATTTGCCGGGGCAGGGTGGCGCCGCGTTTCGGATCACGCTGAAGATTTCTCAAAAGGCCGTGGAATAATTCACCGAGTTAAAAGGCTTGGTAACGAAATGCCGCCATAAGGGTTCACGTGGCAGAAGCTATGGGCGACCCAAGAATGGAAGAAAATGTGCAGAATCACGTCTTGGGCCGAAAGGCGCATGCGGGATTGCGCGCGTTTGAGGCGCGGGCGATGTCATTGCACAAGGCGCTGCGCCGCGCGTTTTCCAAGGCGGCGGACGATTTGTGGGATCTGGTGCTGGTCGCCAAGGACGTTCGCATCGAACACATGGATCAGGACGGTGTCGTACAGGCGCTTGAGGCAGGGCAATTGTTGATGTTGCTTGACGGCCCGGATGCACAGCCCGCGCTTGTCGCCATCGACCGTCAGGTGCTTGCGGCGTCGATTGAAGTTCAGACCATTCAGCAGGTCACTCAGATGCCAGT
>CANNZV010003392.1:21217-85855 GCA_947561585.1 Caprella mutica
GACTCAGGGAACTGGGTGTTCGGCTGGACGGAATCGAGGCTGAACTGGAGGCGCCGCACTCAAAGGACTGGGATGAAATGGCCATCGAGCGCGAAGGCGAAGAAGTGCTCGAAGCGCTGGGCGAAAGCGGTCAGGCCGAAGTGGCCCGTATACAGGCGGCCTTGGGGCGCATGTCGCGCGGGGAGTACGGCGTATGCACCCGATGCGGAGATGATATCGCACCTGAACGCCTGTTGGCCGTTCCAGATGCCCCGCTGTGCCGCAACTGTGCATCAACCCATTGATCGAAAACAAAGGAAACACCATGACAGTCCAATTGCTGAAACGCATCGACGAACTCAAAACCGAAATCGCGTCGTCCGATCCAGACATTAAGGCCGAAGCGTTGGAGCATCTTGAACAGGTGATCCAGCAATTGGAGGACAAGGGGGTCGTGGTGCCGGATTGGGCCGCGTCCAAAGCCACGGAGCTGGCCGACGATGGTGAAGACGACGCGTTCGACAATATGCCTGTCTAACGCGCATCGCCAGACGCCTCCCATCCGTGTGAAAATCGAGTCCCAGAGGCCACGTTCGTCCGGCGAAAACCGGCCGTTGCCCGGATATGCTTGCCAAATCCGGGCATTTCTCGCCTATATTTGCTAAAAGGCGCACAAGCGTTTGGGACGGGTTCCCGGCAATGATCGGGGACGGGAAGAGCAGGCAAATGGCACAACAGCTAAGCTATGAGGTCATCGACGGCGTTGCCTTTTTGGTGATCGACAACCCGCCAGTGAACGCGCTAGGCGCGCAGCTGCGCGCCGAGTTGATGGACGCGATGGATCAGGCCGAAGAAGACGATGCTGTTTCCGAGATTGTTTTGATCGGCGCCAATGGGCAGTTTTCTTCCGGCCTGGATATTGCGGAATATGACGCGGGTCTGCAGGCCCCGGCGCTGCGCGATGTGTGTACGCGGGTTGAATACTCGGAAAAACCCGTTGTTGCGGCGCTTGACGGGCCTGTCTACGGCGGCGGCTTTGAGCTTGCGTTGGCTGCACACTACCGGATCGCGGCAGGAGGTCAGAAGACTCGATTGTCCATGCCGGAAATTCGGTTGGGGTTGCCACCTTCGGGCGGTGCATCGCAGCGGTTGCCAAGGATGCTTGGGGCCGGGCCGGCGCTGGGCATTTTGCTGGGGGCCGGTGTCATTTACGCCGACAGCGAAATCGGTCGGAGCGTGGTCGATGACGTGACGGACGGTGACTTGCGTCGGTCCGCTTTGGCGTTTTGCAAACGTCTGCGCGAGCAGGGGCAAGGCCCACGCCGAACCAGTGATCTGCGCGAAAAATTCGACGACATGACCCGGTACCGTGCCGAACTTGAACGGCGCCGGAAACAGATTCCGCAAAACAAGGATACAGCGCCCGCGCAAATTTTCGCGCTGGTCGAAGCGGCACCTTTGTTTCCGTTCGAGGCCGGTGTCGCGATGGAAGAAGATGCGTTCGAAACCTGTCTGGATTCGGACAGTTCAAACGCTTTGCGGTATGCCTTTGACGCCGAACGTAACGCCAAGAACGCCGAAATGCCCCTTCCCGAAGTTGGGACAATCGCTGTTCTGGGCGGCGGCGGGCTCCCCAGTCAGATTGTTGTGTCAGCGCTGAATGCGAACATGCAGGTGCATTGGGGGACACGTGACAAGGCGCGGCTCAAGGAAGGTTTGGCGCATGTCAAAGCGATCTTTGAACATGGCGTCGATTCAGGCGGGCTTGCGCGGCAGGAGGCGGCACAAAAGCTGGACGGTCTCAAGGTTGGCGCCAGCGATGATATGGTTAACGGCGCAGACATGATCCTGCACGCCGCGCCGGGACAAGGCAACGTGCCTGCGCCAAAAGACGCCATTCGCGCGGTTACGATGCCGGGGCGGGTCGACGAATTTGGCCTGCGCTTTTCGCTGCCCGTTGTGTCGACCCGGTTGCTGGAGGTGGTGCAGGGGCCAAACGGGCGTGACGAACAGGTGGCGTATGGCTTTGCCCTTGCCGCCGCGATGGGCAAGGTCCCGGTTCTGGTCCGGTCAAACGGAACCAGCGTTTTGGGCCGATTGACTGCGGCCTTGCATCGCGCCACGGACGCTTTGTTGGACCTGGGCCTGTCGCCATATGAAATTGATGCGGCGGTTCAGGCGTGGGGATGGCGGCGGCTGCCATTTGTCAGTCGGGACACCATGGGCCTGAACGAACTGGCAACCGCAACGCGTGCCGAAGGCGCGGTCAACTGGTCGGCAGTTTTCAAGCAGGACGGGCGACCGGGCTTTTCAGCGAACAAAGGGTTCTATAAATGGACCGACAACAACGCGGCCCCGGACCCGGATGCGATCAACCTTTTGGTTTCGCGGCGTCCCGCGTCGCACCGGCTGGAAAACCAGATCATGCCTTTGATCATTGGTGCGATGGCGAACGAAGGGGTGCGAATGATGGCCGATGGAATGGTCCAGCGCGCATCCGATATAGATGTTGTCAGCTATCTTGGGTTGGATTTTCCGCGCTGGCGGGGCGGCCCGATGAAAGCGGCAAGCCTGTTTGGGTTGCTGAAACTGCAAAAGCTGATGGACGGGCTTGGGCACCCGGACACAGAATTCTGGACGCCAGACCCGTTGTGGCGCGAAGCGATGAAGAATGGCCGGGACCTGACCAGTCTTAAGCCCGGTCGCGCCAGTTAACCCAAAGAAACGCCCATGATCACCATCATGATGCCGATGACTGACAGGAATAGCGACCCCATGTTCAACGGCACAACCTTTTGAACCACGGCTTTCAGATCATCGTCGGACAGGCCAGCCTTGCGCGCCATGGCAACCTTGAAAATACACGCGAACAGGCCCAATAGCCCCAATACGGACACGCCCGCACCGCTCCAGATCAGCCAGCTCATCGGTATCTTCCTTTCGGCGTAATGTTGCGGCCAAGGCGGTAACCGACACAGATGCGCGCTGCAACCCCTTGATGGAAACTCAGGTGGGCGGTAGGTGAAGGACAAATCGGCAGGAGACAGACCAAATGCAAGACAGTTCTTCGGACACCTACGGCGTGGCAGCAGGCGAATTGCGCCAGTTCATTGAACGCTTCGAACGGCTTGAAGCGGAAAAGCAAGAGATTGCAGAACAACAAAAAGAGGTGATGGCCGAAGCCAAAGGCCGTGGCTATGACACCAAGGTCATGCGCAAGGTTATTGCGCTGCGCAAACGTGACGCGGATGACATCGCCGAAGAAGAGGCGGTTCTGGAAATGTACAAATCCGCCTTGGGTATGGCCTGAGGTGCGGCGCCGCTTGGGAATCGCTCCGGCTGATGCCGGGCGGTTCCAAGCCTAGGGTGTGATTAGCTCAACGCCCGGAATACGTTCGACGTTATACAGATCTTCTTCGTAAAGTTCGGTCAGCATGTCGACATAGGCCGCGTCCCAACCGGGCAGGTCGAATTCCTCTTCTATGGCCTCGTCCATCGCGTATTTTTCCAAAAACGCGCTCATCACCCGGCGTTTCTGCATTTCGTTGATCTTGGGGTTTTCCTTGAGAAACGCGCGATAGCGTTTCATCCCTTCGGGACTGATGATGGCCTGAAACATGTCAAAGGCGCCGATGATCTTACGGGTGATTTCGATCCCGGCCATTTCGCGCAGGACTTCCCCCCAGATCAATGGCGTGTCTTCATTGGCCCAAACCGTGATCGGCACGGACGGAACTTCGGTTCGGATACGGTACAATAGATCGGACCACCGCAGATGCATCGGATCGGCACCATTCAGCAATGACGCAAAATCTTCGTGCGGGGTGGCTGCCAGAACCGCTGGTAAAAACGTCGCTGGATCGCGCAGGCCCAAAAACAGCTCAACCTGATCGTGGCGGAAAATCTGTGTCAGCGTGCGCAGCCGGTTTTCGGCCTTTTTGTAGAGGAACCCGCCCTGTAAACACAGCTTGGGCACCGCGAAAAAGTTGTGGTGGCTTAGGATCAGGCGTTCGACGTGTTCCGGGTCGCGATCCAGAATGCCATCCAGCAGAACCTCGCGGGCTTCAGGTGTTGGCTCTGAATCAACAAGGTTGTTCACCACCTCGGACAGCAGTTGGCGATACCTGCTGGGTCCGGGGATCGCCACGCCTTCATCATGCCACGCATTTGCATTGCGCAGCAGGCACTTGAGAATCCGATCATCATCTGTGCAATGAACGCCTGCGTGTAAGATCACCTGCATGGTCTGGCCTTTTGGCGGGTCTTTTGGTTGGCTCAACGACGCAGTATAAGGGGTTTCGGCCCGAGTAAAACCGCTTATCAACAAAGGTGCCTGTTGCCATGACTGCCGCCGCCGACCCACAGACCCGCGCTCGCCGCCGCCTGCCCAGCCTTTGGTCACTGGGCGCGGCACTGATCGCCTTTGTCGTGGTGGCACCAATCCTTTCCGTGATCTGGATCGCGTTTTTCCCCAGCGAAAACATCTGGCCGCACCTGATGGCAACCACGTTGCCCCGCTATCTGGGCAACACGGCCATCTTGATGGTGGGGGTTGGTGTTCTGGCCGCCATGGTCGGCACCGGGGCTGCGTGGCTGGTGGCGCGGTATGACTTTCCGGGCAGGCGTTGGCTGGAATGGCTGCTGCTGTTGCCGTTGGCCATTCCGGCCTATGTCGGTGCGTACGCCCTTGTCGATTTGCTGGAATTACGCCGGGCCGATACAAACGCTGATGCGTGGTGTGTTCGGTTGGGAAACCGCGCGGGACTACTGGTTCCCGGAAATCCGCTCGATGGGGGCAGCTATTCTTGTGCTTGCGGCAGCGCTGTACCCTTATGTCTATTTGTTGGCGCGTGCGGCATTTCGCGAACAGTCTGGTGCGGCAGAAGAGGTCGCGCAATTCGCTGGGAGCTGGCGCATGGAGCCGGTTTTGGCGAGTAGGCTTGCCCTTGGGCCGCCCCGCGATCGCTGCAGGGGTCGCGATTGTCATGATGGAAAGCGTCAACGATTTCGGAACGGTGGACTATTTCGCCGTCCAGACGTTGACCACCGGATATTCAGCACTTGGCTCGAAGCAAACAACGCGGGCGGCGCCGCTCAACTGGCCACTGTTGTGCTCACGCTGGTCATTTGTTTGGTGCTTCTGGAAAAGGCGTCTCGGCGCAAGATGCGGTTTTTCAACCTGTCCACGCGTCACAGGCCCGTTGCGCGCAAGGCATTAACTGGTCGTGCCGGTTGGGTTGCCATGGTTGCTTGTTTTGTACCATTTGCCATAGGTTTTGTACTGCCCGCCTCGGTGATCGGACATCACGCCCTTAGCAATTCCGAAAATTGGATGGACCCGGAACTTTGGAAAGCAGGGCTTCACACACTTACCGTGGGCGGGCTTGCCGCTGTGATCACCGTCGCTGGTGGTGTGTTTTTGGTTTACGGAGTGCGCCTGTCAGGCAAACGCCTGCCGCGTTTGCTGATGCCAATCACCACCATCGGCTATGCCGCGCCGGGTGCGGTCTTGGGGGTGGGCATTTTGATCCCGCTCGCCATCGTGGACAACTTTGTCGCTGATGCATCTGGAACCTGACAGGGTGGGACCCGGGCTGTTCCTGACGGGCACTGCGTTTGCATTGGTACTGGCCTACAGTGTCCGGTTCTTCGCAATCGGGCAGGGGGCCGCGGATGCTGCAATGGGGCGGGTGTCGCCCAATCTAGCGCTTGCGGCCAGATCTTTGGGCCGCAATCAGGGGCAGACATTGGCGGATGTGTATTACCCATTGATGAGAGCCTCGGTCGGGTCGGCGCTTTTGCTGGTGTTTGTGGGACTGCGTCAAAGAGCTTCCGGCAACACTTTTGCTACGCCCCTTCAACTACGACACACTTGCAACACGGGTCCACGAACAGGCATCTCTCGAAGCGTTGGGCGACGCCGCACCGGCCGCCATGCTTGTGATTGGCGTCGGTCTGCTGGCCGTGGGATTGCTGGCGCGGGCAAATCGATAAATTCCATCGTTTTATGACTTGCATTCCCCCGTGCGCTTGTCTTATTCCACCCTCGGCGCCCCTATAGCTCAGCTGGTAGAGCAACTGATTTGTAATCAGTAGGTCCGCGGTTCGAGTCCGTGTGGGGGCACCACTTAAACACCAGCTAAACACCGAGTTTCAAAGCAATTACCTCAATGAAATGAGGTGCTTGCGCAATCTGCGGTTGGGTTTGAGTGTGGTTAGAACATAACATGAACCTTGTAACGCGAAGGCCATTACAAGGATTTCAAAAATGCCCCATATCAAATTCACCGACACCAACGTCGGCGCGATTCCGACGCCGGACAAGACCGTCTGGTACACAGATCCTGAGCAGAAAGGCTTGCGCCTTTGTGTGACAAAGACCGGCGTCAAGACTTGGTACGTCAACAAGTGGGATCCGACAGCGAACAAAGTGCGCTCGGTCAGGCTCGCCCAATGGGCGTCGAAGGTGACGCACTGCAAATGGGCGAAGGATCAGCGCGGCCTTGTCGCGCATGGCATCGTGTCGGGCGACGTTTTGAACAAGGCCGAGAAACGGGCGAAGGAGGCGGACGAGCAGGCCAACGCGCTGCCGACGTTTCGCGAGGCGCTTGAACAATTCATCGAACACCGCACGACCAGCAGACAGTCAGGCAAAGCGCGAATGATGGAGACAACGGCCAAAGACTACCGCTCGACGTTCAACAAGCATCTGGCGCAATGGGCGGACGTGCATGTGGACAGGTTGCCGATTCTTGAGATCAATCAATACCTGAACGCCGTGCAGATTACGCGCCCGAACGCCGCCCACGTCGCGGCAACTGTGGCCGGGGCCACGGTACGTTTCATCAACAAGCTCTGCGCCCTTGCTCTGCCGATCCCGTCGCTGCTGGAAGGCACCAAGATGCGGTCGCGCGTCGAGACAGGCAAACTCGACATGCAAATCCCTTGGTTGTGCGATGCTGCTCGACTACCCGACCGACGGCGCAGCCCCGGCTCTGCACCGTTCATTTCCACCTTCGACGCAGAGTCGATCTTGGACTGGAAAGAAGAGCTTGTCGGCGGGCGACAGAAGCTGACTTACCTGCGTCTGCACGAAACCAACCACGACCTTGAAGACACGGGTGTCGAACAGCACCTCGTCCTGACCCTCGACCCGGCCTATACGGTCAAACGCTACCACGTAAAATCGCAGCGAAACGGGCCTGACATTCAGACGGTCGAAGAGGTTCAAGTTGGTGAAGACATCACGCCGACAATCGACGGGTCGCCCATGTTCGACATTCCGGCGGTGATCGTGTCGCCCTACAACCTGAAAGCTGACGTTGAAAAGCCGCCCTTCCTTGACCTAGTGAACGTCAACCTCGCGCACTGGCGCGTGAGTGCGGACTATTACTGGTCGCTCTACCTGACGTCTCAGCCGACGCCTTGGGTTGCCGGGTCGATCAATGAGAAGAACATGCCGAGGCAAATCGGCAGCGGCGCGTTCTGGGTTCTGCCTCAAGGCGCGCAAGCGGGAATGCTCGAGTTCACAGGCGCAGGCATCGCCGCGCAAAAGACCGCTCTCGACGATCTTACGGCACAAATGGCAACCCTCGGTGCGCGGATGGTCTATGACGGCAAAGGCCGCAACGAGACCACCGACACAGCCCGTCTGCGCCACGGTTCCGAACTGTCCCTGCTGCACAGCAGCGTCAACATGGTGGAGGCGGGTTTGACGAAACTTCTGCGCCTTGCCGCTGAGTGGCGTCCCGGCACCGCAGACGATGTTGTCTTCAAGCTGCACCGTGACTTCGTGACCGCCCAGATGGACCCGGCCATTCTCACGGCCCTGCTCAAGGCATACACCGCTGGCGCGATCTCGCACGATACCTTCCTGATGAACCTCAAGAAGGGCGAACTGATGGACGTGAACCGCGCCTCGACGATGAACGCGATCTGATCGAGGAAGACGAAAACGTGTTGCCCATGCCCAGGGTTGCGTGATGCTCACAGACCCGGACTTTGGCCAGCACAATTCGCGAACGCCGCCCGAAGAACTCCTGATCTACGCAATCCTGTCTCGTGCGATCTTGGACCTGTTTGGCCCCACCACTCTGGCGTCCAATCAAGCTGAGGGGAAAAAGTCGCGATACGAGGCCATGCGGTTTCTGACGGACCATTCGGGCGCGTGGGCGAAGCGGCGAACTGAGCTTTGCGACGCCATTGGTTTCAACAGTGACGACGTTCGGGCGCGCGCCGTCCGCATTCTCGAAGGCGACACGAAGGCTCTCGACCACTACGAGGGGCGCGGTTCTCTGAACCACTGTCGAAGTGGGCCCGTGAGCTATGGGAGCGTGAGAAAGCCCAGCGGGCGCGTCCTCCTGACCGACGACGCAAGGAACCGAAACGGAAAGCCGTTCGATACATGGAGGCACGCCCCAAGGTCATGGCGCTTCTGGATCGACCGCGCACTGTGAAGGAACTGTCTGACGAAACCGGCTTCTCCGACGGCGTTATCCGCACCGTCCTGAACAAGGCGATTGAGAAAGGCACCGTCGAGAAGAACGGCCCTGAATACCGAGGACTACCTGATACTTCGGTTGCGGCAACGGCGGTCGTAGCACCGATATTCGATCTACAGAACGCGAGTTAGGCTCAACTTTCTGGTCTTGTGATGGAAACGGGGCGGGTTGGGCATGACCCGCCCCAATCACGAGGAACCAGAAATGGCCGACGAAAACGACAAGCAAGCAGAAGCCCTGATTGCCGCTCTCGCACCGAAAATCGCAGAAGCGATCCTTCCCCAAATCACGGAATCCGTTGAAACCCAAATGAAGGGTCTCAAGGACAAGAACGACGAGCTTCTGGGCAAGCTCGCGAAGCAGAAAGTGGACGACAACCACAGCAAGCTGCTCGCCGCCGCTGAAAGCCAATACCAAGCCCGCCTTGACGGCAATGGCGTGTATCAGGGGCGCAAACCCGGCGACAGCATCAAGATCAAGAAGTCCGATGCGCGGAACGTGAAGGCATACCGCGACGCCAAGGCTCTGGCCGAAAAACAGGGCGTGCCGCTTCAGATCGTGGCCAATGAATAAGGTCACTCTGGTGCCCGGAAAGGGGCCTGTGCCGACCGTGCATAAGAAGCGCGGTCCGCCCAAAGGCACGCCGCGAAAGAAAACCCAGCCGCACAAAATGGCCGTGCTCCCGGATGCAAAACGGGAGCATTACACGCGGGAGATCGTTCTTGGGCGCATGTCGATGTTTCAGGCGGGCAAAGAGCTTGGAATTTCTGATACGTCGGTTGCGCGGTATATCACCCAACTCCCCGAAGAGGAAAAACTGGCGATCCTCGCGACCGCAATGCACGACGCCAAAGTCAAAACGGCAATGCAGCACGCGGCCATCGTCAATGAGTTTGGCGAGGACACCGACAAAGACCTCAAATGGGTTCTGCGTGAGCTAAAAGGCCCTTCTGGAATCCGCTAAGGGCGACGAAGACCGCATGATGCAGTTGGGCGCGCTGAAAGAGCTTCGTCAGAGCCTCATGTCGCTGGCCGACCTGCACGGCAAGCTGAACAAGAAAATGGACATCCACCTGAACCTGAACGAAAGCCCTCAGTTCATCCAGTTGCGTTCGATTATTCTGAAAGTGCTCAACAATCACCCAGCCGCGAAGCACGAATTTCTGAACGAGATGGACGCTATGGGGGTCATTCAGGAACCTGTCCTTGTCGATGATCGGAGGCCATAATGCCGTCCCAAGTCGCAAAAGTCGCCGTTGGGATCGTGAACCAACTCGAAAAGGTCGATCTCGAAAACCCGAACGATATGCGCGAACAGTTCGAGTCTGCGCCGCCCATCGTCGTCAAACTCCTGTCCGAGTTGGCCGCGCGTCAAATGCTGAAACCTGCGACGCGGTGGCCGGGGCAAAACCGATGATCCAAGACCCATATCTTCTTTCTTTCCTGCAAGGCTTGACGGTCAGCCTTGATCCCATCGAACGGTTCCGCCTCGCAATCGGTGAGCCTGATCCTTGGCAGCGAACGCTTCTGTCCACCGATCCGCGTTTAAACGAGGCGGATCGCATGGTCCTTTCCTTGTGCGGGCGGCAGTCAGGCAAATCGACCTCTGCGGGCGGTCTTGGGTATGACGATTTTTCAGTCGGCAAGACTGTGATCCTGACGGCCCCCAGCTTGCGGCAATCGACAGAATTGTTCCGCCGGATTCTGGAATTCAAGAACACAGATCCCTTCTGCCCGCCCATCGTGCGCCAGACACAGACGGAGCTTGAGGCGCACCCATCGCACGGCGGGCGGATCATCGTTGTCCCTGCAACCGATCAGGCGCGCGGTATGACGGCGGACACCATTATTGCCGACGAGGCGTGCTTCCTCGACGACGATGCTCTGACGGCCTTCTTTCCCATGCGCAAAGAGACCGGGCGCATTTTCCTTCTGTCCACTCCGAATCTGCGCACCGGCTATTTCTACGAGACATGGACAGGCGACAAACAGGTGCGCCGCATCATGGCGCGCTCCATCGACATTCCCCGACGCGCGGCGCAAGTCGCCTTCGACAAAGCCACCATGTCCGACACCACCTTCCGGCGCGAACACCTGTGCGAGTTTGTTGGCTCCGGCACGCCCCTCTTGTCTTGGGACACACTCGAAAACTCAAGCAACCCGAACGTCAACGCATTGGAGCTGTCATGACCCAGTACGAATTCTTGAAAGACGGGCGCGTTGTCCTGCCATCGAACGCCGACCCCGCGGCCTATGGCACGGTCGTTCATGGCTGGCTGAAACACCATGTCGGAATGGACCTTGGACGCAACGATCCATCGGCAATCGTGGTGATCCGCGACGAATGCTATCCGCAGTTCACAGGCCGAGGGTTCGAGCAAGAACTTGGCCCGCGCAAATGCACCGTCGTGTTCCAAGAGACCATCCAGCTTTACTCCTACACCGACCTCGCCGATTTTCTCGTGCGGCGTCTGAACCAAATTCCGCACTGGTCCCTTGCCATCGACGCGTCCGGTTTGGGCGCGCCATTCTCCTCGACCTTGGACAATGCAGGGATCGAACACCACGCCGTTGTCATGACCGCAGGCGCGAACATGTCCCGAAGTGGCAAGGACGTGAAGATCGCGAAAACGATGCTTCTGGAGAACATGGCCGTCGGGCTTGAGACGAAACTTCTCACCGTCGCCCACGACCTTGAAGGGAAGCAAGACCTGCTGAATGAGATCGCCAGCTTTGAACTCGCCAGCACATCGTCGGGCAATCTCGTGTTGCAGGGCGGTGGAAAAGGCCACCACGCCGACCGGGCCATCGCAACAGCCCTCGCATACCTGTCTGCAACTCATCTCGAAACGACCCTCAGCGGCTCGTATCGGCTGCACGGCTGGGCCTAAATCCTTGCTGTCGCTTAGGTTGTGTGCGACGCTGGCCGCATGGAACCAGACAGCAAACGCTTCAACTCATGGGGCCTGACAGGCGACCCCGAAGTAGACAGGCGACGCAAAACCGCGATGCTCAATCGCGTCAACAAGCTGCGCGAGGCATTCGAGGCCAGTCACCATGTCCAGATTGATTTACTCGCGGGCTTGGGCGGTAACGTGGAGCCTGACAAAACGAAAGCCAAGCGAACGTCGCAGTGGAAGAAGGATCGACAAACGATCATGAAAGCCCTTGCGCTCGACCTTCACGAATACATCCCAGAGGAAATGGCGCGATACTACGGTTACACCTCTAGGCCCGAACCCGACAGCCAACCGACGCCACCCGAAGACCTGTCGAAACCGGCCGTTTTAACCTGCGCTCTCTTCACGCTCGCAGTATTAGACCAAGTCGATGTGCCTTGAGCCAGACGAGCGGCCAGGTTCTCATGCGGAATCGGCTGATGACCACGGTTTATAGGCTTCAAGCTTCCTACCCGGTCCAGGTATGTTTAGAGGCAACAGCACAATAAGTGCCGGTCTGTCGAAATAGTAGTTGCCACTGAACAAATGCTAAGTGATTTTGTGCGGAACACATCCACCCCAAAGGGAGTGAGTATTTCGTGAAGCTAGTATCGGCGAGGAATTCTTGTGCCTGAATTGAATTCAAACGTTGAAAACACAGACAACTCGCAATCACTTTGCGAGTTAGAGTTGTGGAAGCCACCACAGGGAACCATTGCTGAAGCAATTCCGCTGTCAATCGATTTGGACTTCGATTCCGAGATTGTTCATTTTCCCACAACTTCATTCAGTGTGCGCGCAAAAAGAGCTACAATCCAGTTACGAGTTACGGATGCAGACATAGTCCGTGGATCGAGGCTTGGTGAATATGCGCTGGATACGCAAATGACTGCCGAGGTTACTCAGAGCGTCAGACATGCTATCGAAACCGAAGTGGGCGCCGAGGGGCACATAGAAGTCAATGTGAAACCCAACGTCCTTGGCCGCTTGATGGCCACGGTGTTTTGGAAGAAGCGACGCTCAAAAAAGGCAGAGCACGATCACATCATCAGATCATCTTTAAGAGTGTCCCGGATCATACCTAGAACCAAGGGGAAGTGGGCTGTCGTCGAACCAGTCGAACCTCACATACTGTCTGGCCGATTCATCGGCAGTGACGGAGACAAAGAAATCGGCCCACTTTGCTTGCTGACCATGCATGGGGCTAGCTGCCTGTGCCAAATCACGGTCACGGTGAACCGACAGGACTTAGACATTAAGGCAGCCAGCGGAGAATTGTCGGCCTCCAGAAACAAAGTTGCAGTAATTGAGGAGATGGCCAGAAGAAGCATTTCCGCAAACCAAGTTACGAATTTCGCGTTGCCTGCCAATATCGGCAATGACGATATCGTCCTCGCTCGTTCAGTCATGGGGGTCTCAATTGATGAAGACGAATGACTCGCATAGCACCGCCTTCTCTAACGTCATAGAATCTGAAAGTGATGTTTTCTCCGAATTGGTCGAATTGTCTGGTCTGCGTCCCCAAAGTGACTTTCAGCATTCAAGACTTACAGGTGTTGACTTCGCGGGGTCGAATCTTTCGCAGTTCAACTTTGACTATGCTGACCTTCGTGGTGCTAAATGGGATAACCGAGTTTCGGACCCTCAAAGCTTGCGCTATTCCCTGCGCGGCAAAGGAACCGACGAAGTTCGCGGCGACGACTTCAACGATCTTTCGGCCAAAGTTCTGTCAAAGTCACTATGGGCTGAAAGATTCTTTGCGTTTCGCTTGTTGGTCGATAATTGGGGAGAAAATCCCGACACCGCTGACGTTTTGTCAAAATTACTGGCAACGAATAGCGGTACTTACCTTCCACTGTGTTCTTTGGTCTATTTTACCGCTTCGTACCTAAATGATAATGAAGCTAAGGCCTTTTGCAATGACATGGCGAATGCAGGGAGGTCGCAAGTGAACATTTTCCGGCTGAAAAAGCTGCGGCAAATTGTCAGAAACAATCTGAAGTACTTTGAAAGCGTTACTTTGAGGCATAGGTACCCAAACGACCTTTCAGAAAAAGAGGTTAACTCAATCAGACGTGGATTGTCTGCTTTGCTAGAATCCACGCATGCAAATGAACTGCATGATACATGAGCGTGGTATTTGGGTTGCTCACCAACTTCTACGATTTCCCCAATGACTGCGAGATAACATGACTTCCCTAAGACCAAATTTGGTTAAGCGCATCCAACGGTTGCCCAAACCGACTAATGTTGCTGGCGCCATGCAGCCTCTATTTGAAGCTATTAGCAATGCGATTCACTCCACCCAAGGGAAGTTTCGGGAAGATGTTTCGTCGCAGGGGCGCATTTTTGTAACCGTTAACACGAACCGAAAGAAGGACAATATTTGGGCTACGGTTGAAGACAATGGCAGAGGATTGGACGACGACAACTGGGAGGCATTTACGACAACGGACACCGACAACAAAATAGAGATCGGCGGCAAAGGAGTTGGGCGCTTGATGTGGCTCGACTGTTTCGAAGAAATTTCTGTAAATTCGGTGTTTTTGAACGAGCAAGAGCAACTCCAACGTCGTTCGTTCCGTTTTCGTCTAGCGCTTGACGATCAAATCCTAGATCACAAAGTCGAAAATGTTTCAGACGGACTAGACACGTCCTTCTATGTGAAATTCTCCGGTGTCCGAGACAATGGGTATCTCAATCGTTTCCCCGGTAGAGGGGACTACGTTTTTCAACATCTAACGTCGCACTTTTTGCCTACGTTCATTGGCGGTCGATGTCCGCAAATCACAGTCACTGTCGGAGATGACACGCGACATTATCCTGATGCTATCTCTGAGATCGTTTACAGGAAACAAACCGAAACACCCAGTCCGACTGCAGAATATGGAGATTTGTCACTGACGCTAATGGAATGTGACAAAGTTGCGAGCGCTGATCTCAAAGGCAAACACTTCGTTCACTTTATTGCTCATGATCGTACCGTCCATTCTCAAAAAATCGATGGCAAGCTTGGTCTGGATTACTTTGGCAAGGATTCAGATCGTGTTTTTCATGCGATAGTCACTGGCCCGTTTTTGGACGAAAAAGTAAACCAAGAGCGCACGGCATTTGTATTTGAAGATGCTATTATTGATCGCATCATCAATGAATTTTGTGTTCCTTACATCGATGAATTTCTTTTTGAACCCCTAGCCAAACTCAGTTCGGAACAACGTGGCAAAATCGAGAAGATTACCCGGACATACCCGTCGGTTTCCTTCGGCGATACAGATGAACTTCAAGGGCGCGTTCCATCCGGCGAACTTAAAGAAGACGCAATCTATGGTCACTTGGCGCGCGAACGTTTCCGAAGAGACGAGCGTCAAGCGGAAAAAATCCGAGGTGTGTTGGAGCGTCTCAAAGGTGACGACGTTGACGTTGAGACTTTCGCGGATACGATTCAAGAAGCAAGCAGGGCCATCGAGGATGCTGAACAACGAAGCTTGGCTGAATACATTGTACGCAGAAAAGTCGTTCTGGACTTCATAGATCTACTCCTGGAAAAGGTCAGAGACGATACTAAGGACAGTTCGTTCCAGCGCGAAGACGTACTGCATTCCTTTATTTGCCCGCTTCGTGTCCAAACGATTGGTGACACTGGAAGTAAAGTCGAAGCCGCTGCCTCACATGACCTGTGGATAGTTGATGAACGGCTTACATTTGCCCAATACTTCAGCTCTGACGTGGAATTTAGCAAGCTTTCAGAGGCATTTGAAAGTGATGAGCGCCCTGATGTTCTGGTTTTTGACTACGTGCATGGCCTTCGTCAAAAGGAAGACCCTTCAAAGGTTCTGTTGGTTGAGTTTAAGCGCCCAGGAAGGACTAATTACCCAGAAAACGAAAACCCGCAATTTCAAATTCAACGGTATATTCAACAACTGCAATCTGGAAAGCTGTCAGATGTTCGGGGTAGGCCGATAATGTTGAATGAACAAACGATTTTTTACTCCTTTATTATTGCAGACAACGTTGGAAAGATGGTCGACTGGACTTACCATTGGCAAAGGACTGCTGACGGCAGAGGTAGAATTCTTAGGCCAGACGATGGGTTTAGAGGGTCGATAGAACTAATTACATGGGATGCGTTGATCGACGACGCAAGGGCCCGAAATCAAGCATTTTTCGACAAGGCTGGGATAAGTGGAAAGAGCTTCTTCGAAACCTAGTGCGCGTTTGAGCGACCTATAATAATCCAGTTGCGGTAAACTAGCTGCACTGATGGGCTTGCGAAGCAATGGTTCGTATGGATCGGCTCAGAGTTTGATAGCTTCGAATGACCTTTCCATCCGTAGAAGATATTCAACCTCCACTGACCTGGTACTTGGTAAGTTCAAGAAGGAAAACACATGTTGATATGTCCAGATTGCTTTGGAAATTCCAGCTTGCAGAATCGCATCAAGGAGATTCGGCCTAATTTCGATGAAGGTCAGTGTGAGCACCATCCAAGTAAGAAAGGGGTTCCAATTGATGAAGTGGCGCGGATTATGGATGAGGTCATAACAAACAACTACTATATCTCAGGCTTTGATTATCTTGGTGAACCAACCGGAAGTACCTTGATCGACTTGATTTACGATTTGACAGGTGCTGACCTTCACGACGTAGCAACTGCATTGCAAGACGCGATAATCGACAATGAATCTTGGTGGCCTGGAGATGGGGGTGAGCCGTTCTTCTCAGAAGAAAATGGTTATGAACGCATTAGTGAAGTGTTTGACGAACATCGTTCGCAGATGTGGGACGATTTTCGAGGTCAGATCGTCAACGAACAGCGTTTCTTCAATGATCGTGCTCAAAAAATTCTCTCGGAAATATTTGATGGTTTGCAGCTTTTACGGGATGACCGAGACGAGCCTGCTATACGTACGCTTGAACCCGGGAAGCCGACAATCTTTCGAGCGCGGCGTGCCAACACTCTAAAGTCACAGGAAACCATCTCAGCCGACGTTGCGCAGGAGCTTGGCCCTCCGCCTCCAAGCTTGCGAATGCCGGGAAGGATGAACCCTTCGGGAATACCTTCGTTTTATGGAGCTTTTGATCTGAAAACTGCTTTAGCGGAATTGAGACCTGCCGTCGGAGAGACAGTTATGGCGGCGCAGTTTGAGTTTGTTAGGCCAGTGGTCGTATTGGATACGACCAAGTTTGAACGTCCTCCAAAAGCACTAAACATCTTTGCCAAGACGCATAACAAGCGCCTTAGCCTATGGGGTTTTATGGCTGAGTTTATGAATGAAATCTCGCAACCCTGTCTACCGGGTGATGAGCACCTAGACTACATTCCCACACAAGTGGTGGCTGAGTACTTGGTTCACCGGCATCGTTTTAAACACAAGGGCCAAGAGAGAACTGTGGAGGGTATCATCTTCCGCTCAGCGCAAAATCGCGAAGGAAAGAATATTGTCTTGTTTGGCGATGCTGCAAAAGTCAAATCGCGCCAATCGAAACCGATCAGGAGTTTTCGACTAAAAGATCGAAGACCGCCCACGCTCGACGTCGTCAAGGACAGCCTTACAACTCAAATTATTGAAGGTGTGCAGGTCAGCACTTCTACTGTATATACGGGAATGCATGAGGACGACGAATTCTGAAGACCTTTGGTATCGAGTTCTTATGCTTGTTCACAAGCCCAACCAACCTTGCGTCACACGACCCTTGTAATATTCTTGTAATTTGAAACGCCTACTGTGAAGAACGCTTGATTAACAAGCGGTTACGATTTTCCCCAAGGCATTTGTAATCAGTAGGTCCGCGGTTCGAGTCCGTGTGGGGGCACCATCTACACCAACAATATTGTTTTTTATGAACACGATGCCATCTGCGGCTTGTTTGGCATCCTCCATTTCATTGCCGCGCCAACCGCTGAATTGAAAAACGGCCGAGCTCGGCGACCTAGTGATTATTTCATTTTCGCCGCTTTCCTCGCCAAATTTCGGTTGATCAGGCAGTCTCATCAGTATTGAGAGTTATCATGATCGCAATGATCTGCTTCGCTCGCTCCTTCGGGGACAGACCATCGATGTCTTGGCCGTCGATATCTGTGTAGCGGCTCACGAAGGATTCTTGGGACCAACAAAGCTTGTTTGAAACGCCCAATGGCCCCAGTCAGCCGACAATGGACCCAAGAGGGTGGCCGCAAATTTGTGATATCCGACCTCCACCACGCAGGATTCGATTGGTAGGACGCAGGACGTAGAGAGTTTTCGCTGAAGCTGCGCCATAGTCTGCTTTCGCTTGATAGACAGCGTCAAGCGACACTGACCGGAAGTTTCTGTGCGTCCCCCCATTGCCGTGGCGATTGTCCATACATGCGTTTGAAATCACGACTGAATTGGGATGGGCTGACATAGCCGACATCCATTGCGGCTTCGTTCACAGGCATGCCGCCCGCGATCTTCATCGCGGCGTTGTTGAGCCGCATTGATTTCACGAATTGAATTGGTGCCATCGTCGTGACCTGCTTGAACTTGCGATGAAAGGCGGCACGGCTCATGCCCGCCCGGCTTGCCATTTCGTCAATCGAGATCGGGGCATCCAAGTGTGAAGACACATGCGCAATGGACCGTGCGATGGCGTTGCCTGCTCCGAAAGCCTGCCGGGCAAAGGAGCCCGCTTCGCCCTTGAGAATTGCATAAAGGACCTCGCGCAATCGCGCCTCGCCGAGAACCGCTGTATCCGTCTCGCTGTCTCCGAGCCGAAGAAGCCTCAGCAGCGCTTCAGTGAACCCAAGATCCCATCGTGCAAGCCGAATTCCCGGCTCTTGCAGGTCTCCCTTAACCAATGACAGGACGCCACCAGCATTCTCCATCTCTATCGCCAGCTCGGCCATGACACGCGGTTCCAAAGAGATCATGACCCCGTAGAGCGGATGGTCACGGGAAGCCAAAGGCGTCCCTGCCTTGACCGGCATCGACATCGGGCAACAAAGATACTGGCTGTTGTCGTATTCATATCTCCGGCCATCAAGGGTGGCTTCCTTCACCCCGCTGACGATGGCCACAACGCAGGGTTCGTAAACGGCCGGAACACAAGGGATTGATTGCGTGGCTCGAAACAGACGTACACCTTTAATGGCGGTCTCGGTCAGGCCGTCCGTGTCGGTTCGGTTTGCGATGATTTGTTTGATCTGATCCTTGCTCATAAGTGCGGTGTAATGGTCTCAGATTGGCGCTGACAACCACTTTGATACAATCGGGCAAGTATATGCGACTATCTCGCCTGTTGTGGCGCGTCATTGAGATTTATCTGCATTCCCAAGATGAGACACTTTTCGCTCGGCCGCCGCGCCGACGCAGATAGGAGACAAACAATGCCTGACACCACCTTCGGCGCCAAGGGCTGGACGCCCGAGCGCCTCAGAAACCTCTCTGGCAAAACCTACCTCATTTCAGGTGCCAACGCTGGTGCCGGTTTCCAGGCCGCGCGGATGCTGCTGAAGAAGAACGCCAAGGTCGTGATGCTGAATCGCTCGGCTGAAAAGTCTCAGGCAGCTGTTGCGGAGCTGAAGAACGAGTTCGGCAACGCCGCTGACGTGAGTTTCATCCGCATGGACCTGGCCTCGCTCGCCAGTGTGCGCGAAGCTGCGGACGAGGTTCGGAAATCCATTTCGCGGATCGATGCGCTCATCTGCAACGCTGCCATCGCGCAGGTGCCGTCCCGCAAGCTTACTGTGGATGGGTTCGAAAGCCAGCTTGGCACCAACCATTACGGCCATTTCCTGCTTTGTGGCTTGTTGTTTGAGCGGATTGCGCAATCGAAGGGCCGCATCGTGGTCGTTGCCAGTCTCGGCTACAACATGGGACTGAAGACGATCAAGTTCGACGACATGAATTGGGACGAAGGCTATGGCGCGAACATTGCCTACTCGCAAAGCAAGTTGGCGCAAATGATGTTCGCCTATGAACTACAGGACAGACTGGCCGCCGCCGGACGCACCGATGTCAAGGTTTACGTCTGCCATCCCGGTTCATCGGCAACGTCACTGATCAGCACAAGTGGTAGCCGGACAACAAGGTTCATCTGGTGGCTGATGACCAAGACACCGATGGTTCAAACCGCAGAACAAGGCTCGTACCCGGAGATCATGTGCGCGACGGAAGAAGCTTTGACAGAGCAGCGCGCGCTTTACGGACCGACAGGCCGCATGGAAGCCGTTGGCCCGGTCGGCAAGGGCACGTTGAACCCCCACGCACATGACAAACCCGTCATGACTAGGCTTTGGAACGAGACTGAAAAGGCGACAGGGTTCATCTGGGAGATTTAACCCTACCGGATGCGGTGCGGCTGTTGGTGCCCCGCCTCAAGAGTGGGCATTCCTGCGCCGAGCGGCACACGGAAGAATGAGTTCGAATCCGATCCCGGATGCAACGCGGCGTTGCCCTGGGACGGACCCCACCTATCTGCGCTCACGGCCCAACGCTGCCCTCCGTTTGAATGCTCGGTTTTGGGAGCGCCTCAATCGACTACAACCGATTGAGACGACAGAGAAACCGTAAAACTCAGTGAGCCTTCATTAACCAACCATTTACGGACATCATAGGTGCGCGCGCCGGCGGCATGCATCGGATCTGCATCTGCGATGGCGCGCGCATCGGTAAGTGTGGCGGCGCGGTAGATGATCATACCTTCGGCTTCCATCATATCACCAGATGCATCCGACACGGGGCCGGCCATGACCAACGTGCCCGCAGCTTCCATGTCCTTTTGATAGGCGAGGTGAGCGGGCAGGGTGGCCTTGACCAAATCCATGTCACCGGCGGGCGTGCTGCGCACCACGAACAGTTCCATCGCCAACGCTCCACGGCTTTTGGCCTCGGCTTTATACTCTTCCCATTTCGGCATTTTTCGTCTCCCTCGTTTGGCGCGAGCGTAATCGTGATTTTTGGCGTTGCAAACAAAAAATCGATTTTATTGGACATGATGCAAAAATCACGACACTTTGAGGGAACGAATCTGGGAGGGTTTATGAATACCGACGCTTCACTCGCCGACCTACGCGCCCATGCGCAGGACGAAGTGCGCACCTTGCGTGACCGAATATCGACACTTGATGGAGCACAGATTGATCTGATCCTCAGCGGGGCACGGTCGCACTATGCGTGGACAGACAAACCCGTTGGTGATGACCTGCTGCATCGTCTGTTCGACGTTATGAAGATGGGTCCGACCAGCATGAACTCCAGCCCTGTGCGGATCGTTTTTGTGCGTTCGAACGAAGGCAAGGAAAAGCTGGCCAAATCGCTAAAGCCTGCCAACGTGCCAAAGGTGCTGGGCGCTCCGGTCACGGCAATCATCGCCTATGATCTGGATTTCTGGACCCAGCTACCCAAGCTGTTCCCGCACGAAGATCGCCGACACTTGTTTAAGGGCAAGGACGCCCACATCGAAGACACCGCATTCCGAAATTCCACGCTGCAAGGCGCGTATTTCATGATTGCTGCGCGTGCGCTGGGTCTGGATGTGGGAGCTATTTCTGGGTTCAACAACGCGATTGTGGATGCCGAGTTCTTTGCCGGAACCCCGTTGAAATCAAATTTCCTGTGCAACCTCGGATATGCAGACGAAACCGCGCTGTTCCAGCGGTTGCCGCGGTTCGACTTCGACGATGTCTGCGAGATTGTTTAACATAGGGGAACACCTTCCTTGGCTATCAAAGTAAAAACTTCAGTTAGGTTGTCGATCGACGCGAAATGCTACGGCCATTCGGTGGCACATGTGCGCACCCGTGATCTGGCTGCGATTATTGATGAACCGGTGGAGCGCAACGGCACGAACCTTGGGTTTACTCCCACCGACACGGCGCTCAGCGCGCTGGCTGGCTGCACCAACACCATCGGCCACAAATGCGCAACCAAGCTTGGGGTGGATATTGGCAACCTCGATATCTCTGTGAAATGCCGGTTCAACCGTCTGGGCGTGACGTTGGCAGAAGAGATCGAAGTCCCGTTCGAAGAGATAAACCTAGTCGTCGTCGCAAGCGGGAGCGCAACACAAGACGAACTGAACAATGTGGCTGCCGAGGTGTCCAAATTCTGTCCGCTCTCCAAGATGCTTCGGAATGCAGGCACCATCATTAACGAAGACTGGCGTAAAGCCGACTAACCACTTTTCTGGGAGGAGAAGACTATGAAACTAACACGACGTTTTGCTTTGGCGACCACGGTTGCTCTTGGGCTGATGGGGGCCTTGGGAGGGGCCGCTTCAGCGCAGGAAACGATCAAATTGACGGCCATTGATGGCTATCCTGAACGATCCATGTGGGTTGCGGAGTTTTCTGGTTTTTTCATTCCGCGCGTGAATGAATTGTTGGCGCAAAGCGGAAACTACCAGATCGAATGGATGGAGGCCTATGGCGGGCAAATCGTAAAACCACGAGGTGTGCTGGAAGGCATCAAACTGGGTTTGGGTGACATTGGTATCGTGACCACGATTTTCCACAACTCTGCCCTGCCAAGCCAAGGTATTTCTGCGGTTACACCTTTTGTGTCGTCTGATGCGCGCGTGGTCGCCACAGCGGTCGATGAGATTGCTCGCGAATTCCCGCAGATGAACGCCGAACTGGCGGCTGAAAATCAGGTCTATCTAGCGACGGGTGTTGTGCTTGACACTTATCAGGTGTTCTCGTCCAAACCGATCAACAACTTGTCTGACTTGGAAGGTATGAAGATCGCTGGCGCCGGTTACAACCTGCGCTACCTCGAGGGCATCCCGGGTGCGGCTGGTGTGCGCGGCGGTTTGCCCAATTTCTACAACATGGTGCAGACGGGTGTTGTTGACGCCGCAATGCTTTGGCCAGAAGCCGCTGTGACATTCGGAATGGCCGAAGTCGCGCCCTACATGCTGGTTGCCGACCTAGGGGCTGTAAACTCCAAGACAGTGACGGTGAACGCGGACATCTGGAAGGGTCTTCCCGATGAGGTCAAAGAAGTGCTGCAGACTGTCGCCGTTGAATACCGTGACCACATCGCGGGTATTGCAATGGATCGTGCTGAGGCATCCCGCGAAGCCTACGTCGCCGCAGGAGGCACAGTCGTTGAGATGAGCCAAGAAGAACGTCAGGCCTGGGCAGACAGCATGCCAAACATCGCAGCTGAATGGGCGGCCAATCTGGATGGCACCGGCGCGCCGGGTACAGACATGCTCAACGCTTATATGGGCAAATTGGCCAATGCTGGCTTCACTCCGCTGCGCGACTGGGCAGCAGAATAAGTCTGGGATTGGAGCAAAAAATGATCGTCACGGGTCTTCGGAAAATTGAAAGCTGGGTCGTGGCGATCGCGATCATCGCCAATGTCAGCGGTGCCATTGTGCTGCTGGCGTTGGTGGCGATCATGAACGTAGATGTGATATCGCGAAATGTCTTTAACGCGCCGTTCCGTGGTGTGGTTGAAGTGGTGATATTCTCATTGGCGTTAATTGTATTCTTGCAGCTTCCGGATGTTGTTCGCACCGGGCGTCTCACTCGGTCTGACGGATTTCTGGGGCTTGTTCGCAGCCGCTCGCAGCGCTTTGGTGGCGCGTTGACTCGTTTTCTGGACTTCATTGCTTGCGTGTTCATGTGCCTAATCGTTTGGACGGTCTGGCCGGAGTTCACCGAAGCCTTTGAGAGCTGCCATTTCTTCACCCAGCCCGAGTTTGGCCCTGCGCCAACAGGCAATCTGTGGACTGATTTCAGAACCGGTCTGGCGCGCTGCGACTATTTTGGCACCCCCGGTATTTTGCAGGCCCCATGGTGGCCTGTCCGCCTTGTCATTGCTTTTGGGTGTGCATGGGCGGGGCTCTTGTTCTTCTTCAAAGCCATTCTAGGCGACACCCAGGGGCCGTATCACATCCCAGACAAAACCAGCGGAGAGGTGTAGATCATGGATCCGCTTACAATCGGTATGCTGTCGGTCGGTGCGATCGTCATCCTCGTCTATCTTGGGCTATATATTCCGGTCGCGCTTGGCCTCGTGTCGTTTGTGTCCATCTGGATGATGTCGGGTAAATCCATCCTAGCGTTCAACTTTCTGAAGGTGGCGGTAGGAGACGGTGTGACGGAATACAATTTCGCAACCATACCGCTGTTTACCCTCATGGGGCTTTTGGTGTCCAAGGCGCGATTGGGCCGAGACATTTATGATGTGATGAACTCGGCCTTCCGCAAAGTTCTTGCTGGTATCGGCATGGCGACAGTCGGGGCCAATGCGATCTTTGCTGCCGTGACGGGATCATCAATCGCGTCAGCCTCCGTTTTCACCAAAATCGCTGTGCCGCAGATGCTGCGCTACAATTACAACAAACGCTTTGCCGTCGGTGTGGTTGCCGGATCGTCTGTGCTGGGGATGATTATTCCGCCTTCTGCGATGCTGATCATCTATTCCTTTGTGGCGGAAGTATCGGTTGGCGACATGTTCCTCGCGGGGATCATTCCGGGCCTTATCCTGACAGCCGTTTATATGGTGGCGATTTACCTTATGGCGCGTTTTTGGCCGTCGTTCATTGGGGATGACATCAAGACGGACGAAATGCCCGCCATGTCCAACGATGAGATGTTTCGCAAAGCGTGGCCTGTCGTTGCATTGATCCTGCTGGTACTGGGCGGGATTTATACAGGCTGGTTGACGCCGGTAGAGGCCGGCGCGGCTGGGGCGTCGCTTGCACTGATCGTGGCCTTGGCGCGCGGATCCATGTCCCGCGCAGAATTCTGGGAAACACTTGTCGAAACCGGGCACATCACAGCGGCCATTCTTTTGCTGATCGCCATGGCGTCGTTTTATAGCCGGATGCTGGGATATGCTGGACTACCCAATCAACTAGATGCCTTGTTGCAGGATTGGGAAATGTCGTTTTTCCAGATCATGCTGCTCTACGTGATTTTGATGCTGGTATTGGGGACGTTGCTGGATACCGCATCAATCATCCTTATCGTGGTGCCGCTGTTCATCACGTTGATCGAAACCATGAACCTGAGCCTAATCTGGTTCGGTATTGTCACGGTCATTGGTGCCGAAATTGGCCTGCTAACACCGCCCCTTGGGATTTCGTGCTTCGTCATCAAAGGCACGCTAAATGACCCGAACATATCGCTTAAGGACGTGTTCCTTGGGTCATTGCCGTTTGCCGCTCTAATGCTGCTGGTTCTGATTGTGGTCATTCAGTTCCCGATCCTTTCAACCGCCCTTCTTTGATCTATCCGGAGCCTTCGACCCATGAAGAATGTCACTATGGACACCATCACGCAGGCTTTTGTGGACTACTGCGCCGATGATACGGACCCGCGCACTATGTTTGTCCTGACCAAACTGGTCGAACATTTGCACGCCTTTGCCAAAGAAACCCAACTGACACATGCGGAATGGTCACGCGCGCTGAAATTCGCCACGGACGCGGGCAAGATTACCGATGAAGAACGCAACGAATTTGTTCTGATTTCGGATGTGACGGGGTTGTCGTCTTTGGTCGATATGATCGGGTCTCAGCATAATGGGACGTCTTCGAGCGTATTGGGGCCGTTCCATTCTGTCGGGGCGCCACTGTTGCCTGTGGGCGGGGACCTTAAGAAAGACAATGACGGCGCCACCGTTGTGATAGAAGGGTACGTCAAAGACCTTGACGGAAACCCTGTAAAGGGCGCGAAGATCGAACTTTGGCAGACCGCCGAAAACGGGCTGTATTATGCTCAGGATGGTCAGCAGGGCGATTTCAACCTGACCTGTTCGATGAAGACGGGCGCGGATGGGCGCTATGCCATGACTACGGTAAAACCGGCACCTTATAAGGTGCCAGATGACGGCCCCGTTGGGGAATTGTTTCGCGCGACGGGACGCACTCCGTGGCGGCCGTCACATCTGCATTTCATCGTGCAGGCTGATGGCTTGAAATCTTTGGTGACCGAGGTCTTTGCGGATGGCGATCCGTACCTTGACCAAGATGCCGTCTTTGGCGTGCGCGAAGACCTGATTATGACCTACGTAGAGTGTTCTGATCTTGACGCGCTGCCCGATGATCTAGAGATCGGCCGCAACGCCACCGTCCCCTATTACAAGGTCGACTTTGACTTCGTCCTTGTGCCTGAAAATTCATAAATTCTGACCGATAAGAGGAAAAAACGGATGCGCGAAACACATCTTGAAGATGGGAAATGGTGGGTCAGCCCCTACAACTTTGAACCGGACGTGCGGGCGGAATTGAACCTGCCTGAAAAGGTCGAAATCCACGACGCGACATTGCGTGACGGCGAACAGACACCGGGTGTAGTGTTCTCGGTGGATGACAAGATTGAGATTGCTTCCAAGCTGAATGAGCTCGGCGTTGACCGGATCGAGGCCGGAATGCCTGCCGTGTCCGAAATGGACCAAACCGCGATCAAGGAAATCAGTAAACTCGGGCTGAAGTCCAAGATATTCACTTTCGCGCGCGCGATGAAAACCGATATTGATCTGGCGCTGGAATGCGGGGCAGACGGTGTGGTGATCGAGGTGCCGATTGGCTACCCGAAGCTGGTCACACAATTCGGTTGGACATGGCGGGACGTGGCGGAAAAGACCGCACCGATCATCAAATATGCCAAGGACAACGGGCTGCACGCACTGTTCTTTCCTTACGACACGACCCGCGCCCGCAAGGACGACCTGACAAACCTTTGCAACTACATCATGGACAACACGCCGCCAGATTCCATTGGCATCGTGGACACCATGGGGTGCGCCACGCCAGAGGCGATCAAACACATGGTGCGCTGGGTCAACGACATGACTGGCTTGCCCATTGAAATCCACACCCACAACGATTTCGGTATGGGCGTTGCCACGGAACTGGCCGCCGTTACGGCTGGCGCGGTCTGTGTCCACTCCTGTGCAAATGGGTTGGGGGAACGCACAGGCAATGCGGCATTAGAAGAGCTTATGATGGGTCTACACCTGCTTTATGGCTACGACACGCAGTATAAGCTTGAGAAGATCCCCGAGCTGGCCGAAATGATCGCGCAGAAATCCAACATCCCGATTGCCCGCAACAAGCCCGTGCTGGGCCACGGAAATTTCATCCGAGAATCTGGCATCGGCATCAACTATGTGATGAACGACCCGCTGGTAATGTTCGCCACGCACCCCAGCCTGACCGGCAAAGTGGGCGAGGTTGTTCTAGGCAAAAAATCTGGCAAGGCTTCCATCATCTACAAGATGGGCGAACTTGGCATGGGTGAACTTGAAGATGACAAAATCAGTGCGATCCTTGATGAGGTCAAAAAGGCTGGCATTGCCAAGCGCGATGTGTTGTCCAACGAAGAGTTCGCCAATATCGTCGCATCCGTGAAAGCGGCTTAAGGGGGATTACGCCATTCCATTCCAATCGCTACCGACCCAGTCAGAAAGCTCTACCAAGCTGGCTTATCGCCAGTTGCGTGAGATGTTGTTGACCGGTGGACTTGTCCCAGGGGAAAAGCTCAAGATTGATCGGTTGCGCAAGGATTTGGACGTAGGGGCATCGCCTATTCGCGAGGCTTTAAGCCTGTTGGTGTCGGACCAGTTGGTGGTCCGGCACGAACAACGAGGATTTCAAGCGGCCGAAATCGGACGCCAGAATTTCGACGAAATTCTAAGTTTGCGCAGCACGCTAGAAGCCAAAGCCCTGCGTCAAAGTATGGAAAACGCAACGCAGGAATGGATCGAACAATTGGTTCTGGTCCACCACCGGATGACTCGCAAAAAAGCCGTCGGCGGCAAAGAGTTCGAGGCCGAGCACAAGAACTTTCACATGGCCCTCATCGGGAATTGTAGTTCGCCGTTGATGCTGCGGATTTGCGACCAGCTTTATGATCTGAACATACGGTATCGTTATATTGCTGGGCGATCACAAGACTATGTGGGGCGCAAGGTCGATGATGAACACCAAGGCATTTTAGACGCGGTCATCGCGGAAAACACTGATGAGGCTATTCGGCTTTTGCTGTCTCACTACGAGAAGACGGGAGAATTCCTCAAGGCCTACATAAAGTGATGTGACTTCGGTGATCCTACTGACGATCAAATTCTCAGACTTTCCATTCTTAAACAATTGTTATCAATAACCGGACATAGATGTGCTCAACGTCATCGTCCATTGTGGGTCGTTCGCAGCACTTACACCTAAGAAGGGCGGAAAGCAGACCTTGGACGCCTATGCGATATGTTCGGTTCGTCTTTTCTGGCACGGACGTTCAGACCATTGCCCGTCGTCAAATTTAGGGCAGCCGCAGCGAACCGCCGTGTAAACCTCAAATCGCACATTTGTCGGTCTGCCGCTAAAGCTTCGTTAAGGTGCCAAAGACTAGCCTATCGAAGCTCAATCCAAGATGCCCCGTCTCGCGAAGAACGTTGGCAGGCATCCACGAAACGCACCCCGTCAAATCCGTCTTTGATACCTAACGTATTGCTGGACTTGGCTTGCGATTTAATAGTCTCTGCCGCCTCTCGATAAAGGGTCGCAAAGGCCTCAAGGTAGCCTTCTGGATGACCAGCTGGAATGCGCGTTACAGCGGACGCTGCGCTGTTTGATTGCGCACCGCCACGCGTAATCAGTTGCGCCGCTTTGCCCAATTCACTGAAACAGAGCACGTTCGGGTTTTCTTGCGCCCAGCGCAGCGATGCTTTGCTGCCATAAATCGCCAAAGTCAGATCATTCTCGTGGCCAATTGCGACCTGACTAACCCAAATATGGGCGCGCGCGCCGCCGCTGAGATGCATTGTAATGCGCGCGTCATCATCGACCGACCGCCCATCGACGTTGGAGGTCAAGGTCGCGCTGAGTGACGTTGCTGTTTGGCCGGTCACAAAACTTGCGAGGTTGTATGCGTGGGTGCCGATGTCGCCGATTGCGCCACCGCCGGATTGCGCGGCATCCAAGCGCCACTTGGCTTGCTTGTTGTCTGCATCCGGAGCCTCGCTTAACCAGTCTTGCAGGTAATTCGTCTCCACGAACCGGATATCGCCCAGCGCGCCCTCTGCCACCAATTGTCGGGCCTGCCGGATCATCGGATAACCGGTATAATTATGGGTCAGGAAAAACTGCCCATTCGAGGCCTCCGCCACGGCCACGAGGCGCTCTGCCTGTTCCAGCGTTGCCGTCATAGGCTTGTCGCAGATGACCGAGATGCCTTGAACCAGAAAGGCCTCGGCGATGGGGCCGTGCAAGTGGTTTGGCGTGACAATCGACACGGCATCAATCCCGTCGGGGCGCGCCGCCTCCGCCTTCGCCATTTCACGAAAATCTGCATAGGACCGCCCGGCGTCAATGCCTAGCTCAGCCGCCGAGGCATGGGCGCGATCCGGGTTGGACGAAAACGCACCTGCAACCAGATCAAAACAGCCGTCCAAACGGGCGGCCATGCGGTGCACACCGCCGATAAATGCGCCTTGCCCACCGCCAACCATGCCGAGTTTGAGCCGGGTCATTCTAGAACCCCATCATTTTGCGCAGAGCAGCGGGATCAGATTTGCCACCAGCAAAATCATCGAAGGCATGCTCTGTTTGTCGTATAAGGTGATCAGTGATGAAGGGCGCACCTTCAGCGGCCCCCTGTTCGGGGTGTTTTAGGCAGCATTCCCATTCGAGCACCGCCCAGCCGTCGAATCCGTATTGGGTGAGCTTGGAAAAGATGCCTTTGAAGTCGACCTGACCGTCGCCCAAAGAACGGAAACGGCCCGCGCGGTCAGTCCAGTCGGCATAGCCGGAATAGACGCCTTGTCGCCCGGTGGGATTGAATTCAGCGTCTTTGACGTGAAAGGCGCTGATGCGGTCATGATAGAGGTCGATGAACGCCAGATAATCCAGCTGCTGAAGAAGGAAGTGCGAGGGATCATAAGTGATCTTGCAGCGCGGATGGTTTTCCAGTGCACCAAGGAACCGTTCGAAAGTCGTTCCGTCAAAGACGTCTTCGCCTGGGTGGATTTCAAAGCCAAGATCGACGCCAGCCTCGTCATAAATATCGAGGATGGGCTTCCAACGACGAGCGAGCTCACCGAACGCTTCTTCGATCAGTCCGGCTGGGCGCTGTGGCCATGGATAGAGATATGGAAAGGCCAACGATCCTGTGAAGCCCACGGCACCCCTCAGCCCAAGGTTCTGAGAGGCCTTGGCAACTTTGGTAACCTGATCCACCGCCCAAGACTGCCGAGCCGCAGGATCTCCATGGAGGTGTTCGGGCGCGAAAGCATCAAAGGCCGTATCATAGGCCGGGTGAACCGCCACGAGTTGGCTTTGTAGATGGCATGACAATTCGGTAATGGTGACGTCGTGAGCGGCGCAAATTCCCACGATCTCATCGCAATAGACCTTACTGGATGCAGCCTTGTCCAAATCAAAGACGCGCGCATCCCACGAAGGAATCTGCACGCCTTTATAGCCCAGTCCTGCGGCCCATTCGACGATTGCAGGTAGTGAATGGAACGGTGCTTCATCACCCAAAAATTGGGCGAGGAACAACGCTGGGCCTTTAATTGAACTGGTCATGCTACTCTCCGTATTTTTGCATTTAAGCCAATAAGGCGCGGGCCGCGTCGGGGCCAAGCACCTCTGGCCTGTCGCATGTGGTTGTCATTGCCATGACCTTGCCACTCTCGCCTGCTTCCAGGATCGCGGTCATTACTTCAACCACATGGGTCGCGAAGGCATCGTTGCAGCGGTGCGGGCGGCCCTCTGCGATGGCCAATGCCATATCCGCCAACCCAGCACCACGATAGTTTGCTTTGGTGTCCTCAAAGTTGGGAACGCTGAACGGGTGATCCCATGACTTTGTGGACGGCTCATCTCCGCGTAGCGTCACTATGATATCGTCTCCAAAGAAATTTGGGTCAGGCAAGTCCATCGTGCCATCGGTGCCATAAAGCTCCATGATCGGATGATTGTTCGAATGGACATCCCAGCTGGACAAAAGCGTAATGATTGCACCGCTCTTGAACTTCATTACTGCGTGGATCGTTGTCGGAGTTTCAACCGGAATGCTTTCTCCGTTACGCGGACCATTGGCAATTGTGCGGGTTTCGCTTGCCATGCCCGTCATGCTGGTGACTTGCGCGACAGGACCAAGCAATTGCACCAGATTACAGATGTAGTAGGGTCCCAAGTCGAGGATCGGACCACCGCCTTCCAGAAAGAAGAAATCGGGGTTTGGGTGCCAGTCCTCCATCCCGCTCGACATGACGACAGCAGCGCCAGATGTAACTGAACCAATCGCACCGTTGTCGATAAGATTGCGGGCCAATTGATGGCTACCCCCCATGAACGTGTCAGGAGCCGATCCGATCCGCAGGCCATTGGCTTTGGCGATATCACCCAGTTCCTGCGCCTCAGCGAGGCTCAGGACGAAGGGCTTTTCAGAATAAACATGTTTGCCAGCCTGAAGGATCGCGCGGGATACATCGACGTGGGCGGCGGGAATGGTCAAGTTGATAACAAGATCAACATCCGTTGCCGCTAGCAAGTCGTCCACGGTTTCCGCCCGAACGCCAAACTCTTGCGCGCGTGCGCGTGCACTGTCCATGTTGATATCGGCCACAGCGACGATCTGATAGCCTTTGAACCTTTCGGCAAGACTTAGATAAGCCGCAGAGATATTGCCGCATCCAATGATGCCGACGCCAAGGTCTTTAGCCATTTGTGGCCTCCCAAAGAGATTTGAATGCTTCGGCTGAGCGGCGTGCATATTCGGCTGGATCGCTTGGCTTGTCGTGTTCAAGCGCAAAGATCAGGTCACCGGACGCGGAGCGGCACGCCTGCAGCAATGCAGCCCAATCCAGCGTCCCAGCCCCCAGATCGGCCCAACCGTCTTCATCAAGATTTTCACCCGCTGCCGCTATATCCTTGACATGGATCGCCGAAAGGCGGCTTGCGTAGCGTTTGATGTATTCGATCGGGTCGCGTCCGCCGCGTACGATCCATGCCAGATCGGCCTCCCAAGCGATATCCGGCGCGGCCTCTAGCAGAACGTCCATCGGTGTGCTGCCGTTCGACAGAACGACGAATTCGAAATCGTGGTTGTGCCAGCCAAAGGTGATGCCGCGATCCGCGTATTTCTGGCCCGCAGCATTCAAGCGCCTGCCCAATGCGGCCCAGCCCTCAGCGGTGTCAGGGCGGTCTTTCTCTTCAAGATATGGCGCAAAGACACGCGTAATCCCGAGCGTTTCGACGATCTTTATCGTTGCGTCAAAATCGGTTTCAATATCGTCTAGTGCCATGTGTCCCGACGGCATCGATATCCCATTGGCATCCATTGCCGCGCGATAGGCGGCTGGGTCACCGTAAACACCGCCATATCCTTCGACCTTGGAAATCCCAAGATCAGGCAGTTGCGCCAAGAGCGCAATTTGATCTGCGCAGTCGCGCATCGAATAAAGTTGAAGGGCAGGTTTCATTGGTCGTGTTCCAGAGTCAAAGGCGGATTTCAGTTTTATTATCAAACAGATGCAGGCGGTTGGCATCAAAGCCAATGGTTAATGTATCGCCGGATTTCAAACCTGACTGCCCTTCGGTGCGCACCCGCACAGATTGGCCCGCAAAGTTGATCCAGACCAGAGTGTCCGATCCCATTGGTTCAACGATGTCGATCTCGGCGGTTCCCGTGAAGGTCGCACCCTTTGCGGCTTCACCGTTCAAGATGTGTTCTGGGCGAATACCAAGCCATGCGCTCGTGACGCCGCTGGTTTGAGTTGCGAATTCATAGCCCGATACATCAACGCTCAACCCATCGCAGGTGAAAACCTTGCCGTTCAGTTGACCATGAAAAAGGTTCATTGCGGGCGAGCCGATAAACTCGGCTACATATTTGTTGCACGGCTTGGCGTAGATCACTTCCGGCGTGTCGAGTTGTTCGATCAAGCCACCTTTCATGATCGAAATTCTGTCCGCCAGGGTCATCGCCTCAACCTGATCGTGTGTCACGTAGATCATGGTGTTTTTCAACTGCTGGTGCAGGCGCTTAAGCTCAACGCGCAGGTCGGTGCGCAGCTTTGCGTCAAGGTTAGAGAGCGGCTCGTCAAACAAGAACACATCAACATCGCGAACGAGCGCGCGACCAATGGCTACCCGCTGCCTTTGGCCGCCTGAAAGCGCGCCGGGCTTGCGATCCAGCAGCGGTCCAATCTGGAGCACTTCTGCAACCCGTTCGACCCGGTTTGCGATCTCGTCCTTTGGTACTTTCGCGTTTTTCAACCCAAACGACAGATTTCCGCGCACGGTCATCTGCGGGTAAAGTGCATAGGATTGGAACACCATGCCGATGCCTCTGTCGGACGGTTCCGCCCAGGTCACGTTCTGACCTTTGATAAAGATTTGTCCGCCCGAAACATCCAACAACCCGGCGATGCAATTCAGTAGAGTGGATTTCCCGCAGCCGGACGAGCCGAGCAGTACAAGAAATTCGCCCTCGGCGATGTCGAGGTTGAGTTGTTTGAGGACCTTTACCGACCCGAAGTTCAGGTCGAGGTTCTTGATTTCAACTGAGTTTGTCATGGGTCTTTCAGCCTTTGACTGCGCCAGCGGCGATGCCGCGAACAAAGAGTTTGCCAGAGGCAAAATAGATGATGAGGGGAACCAGACCTGTCAGAAGGGTCGCCGCCATATTGACGTTGTATTCTTTGACCCCCTGCACCGAGTTCACGATGTTATTGAGCTGTACCGTCATCGGATAGGTAGCGGGTTTGGTGTAGATCACGCCGAACAGGAAATCGTTCCAGATCCCAGTGACCTGCAGGATGATCGCAACCACAAAGATCGGCAGCGCCATTGGCATCATGATCTGGAAATAGATCTGCCAGAACCCGGCCCCATCGACCCGGGCTGCTTTGAACAGTTCTTCGGGAATGGAGGCAAAATAGTTGCGGAACAGAAGCGTCAGGATTGGCATCCCAAAGACAGTGTGCACCAGAACCAGCCCACCAATGGACCCCATTAACCCGATTTCGCGGAGCATGATGACGATGGGATAGAGCATGGTCTGGTACGGGATGAACGCGCCGATGATCAGGATGGTAAAGAAGGTCTCTGAGCCTTTGAACTTCCAATTGGACAGTGCATATCCGTTGATCGATGCAATCGCGATCGACAAGAGTACCGACGGAAGCAAGATCCGGATCGAATTGCCAAATCCGCGCGACAAGCCATCACAGTTGATCCCTGTGCAGGCCTCGGACCACGCTTTGACCCAAGGTTCAAAGGTGATCTCCATTGGTGGGCCAAAGACGTTTCCCATGCGAATTTCAGGCATGCCTTTGAGCGAGGTCACGATCATCACATAAAGCGGCAGAAGGTAGTAAAGAGAGACCACGATCAACGTGCCGTAGAGGAAGATATTGGCGCGCGAGAATGTCTTTTTGGGTTTCGGGCCATGTGGCTCGACGTTTGAGTTTGTGAATGCCTCAGCCACGTTTGCGCCCTCCAAATTCAAGATAAGCCCACGGGATCAGGATGATCACAACAGAGCACAACATCATGGTTGAGGCTGCAAAGCCTTGGCCCAAATTCTGGGCGCGGAACATGTATTCGATGACGTATTTTGCAGGCACTTCTGAGGACAGACCCGGGCCGCCCCCTGTTTGCGCGACGACCAGATCGTAGAGCTTGATGATGCCCGAAGCGATGAGCACGAGTGCGGTGATAAACACGGGGCGCATCATCGGTATGATAACCATGACATAGGTCTTAACTGTGCCAATCCCGTCGACGCGGGCGGCTTTCCAAATGTCTTCGTCGATACCGCGCAGACCGGCCAGCATTATGCACATGATCAGACCGGTTCCTTGCCACAGCCCGGCGATCAGTAGGCCATAGATGACGGTGTTAGGATCGTTGAGCGGGTTGAAGGTGAAGCTCTCCCAGCCCCAGCCACGTACAACGCTTTGAAGTCCGAAATCGGGATTCAAAATCCACTGCCAGACCAGGCCGGTAACAACAAAGGACAGTGCGAAAGGGTAAAGAAAAATCGTGCGGAACGCGCTTTCGAAACGGATTTTTCGGTCGAGACAGGCTGCGAGGCTAAAGCCTAGAACAAGTGTCAGGATCAACGAAAGGCTGCCGTAAATCGCGAGGTTCTTGATCGAAATGATCCAGCGGTCCGTGTTCCAAAGGCGCTCGTATTGATCAAGGCCAACCCACTTCGTCCGGGGCAACATTCGCGAGCCGGTGAAGGAATAGGTCACCGTCCATGCCGTGCCGCCGACAAAAACGACAAGCGCTGTCAGGATCATCGGCAGGGACGCCAGCTTCGCCATCCAGTTCTTGAACAAGCGGCGTGGGTGCATTGCAGAATTGCCGGGGAGGTCCGAAGTCACGGTCATCGTGTCGGGTCCAATTCAATATGATTGAGATGGGTTAGGCCCGGCAGCCTGTGCCACCGAGCCAGATCAGTCGAAGTTTAGTCTGCGTCTTCGATCAGTTGAGCATAGGCCGCTTGCGCGTCCGTTGCAGACATATCGCCGGACCAGAACTGCGCCATCAGATCTTCGATCTGCAGGGTTGTGTCCTGTGAGAATGCAATGTCGCCGGAGGGCAGAACGCCGCCGTTTGCCAGGATATCAAGACCCTTTTGCATACAGCCGTTTGCCGTCGACATGTCGATATCTCCGCGCACAGGCAAAGAGCCTTTTGCGAGGTTGAACGACACCTGCACCTCTGGTGAAATCAACATAGCGGCGAGCTCTTTTTGGGCAGCAGTGATTTCTGGATCGTCGTTGACCGGGAAGTAAAACGCATCACCACCGGTATCGAGCACGGGGTTCAGGCCAAGACCTGGGAGGCAGGAATAGTCTTCACCCTCGACTTTTTGGGCAACGGCGAATTCGCCCTGCGCCCAGTCACCCATAATCTGCGCACCTGCTTGGCCCGTGATGACCATATTGGTTGCTTGGTTCCAATCCTGAACGTTTGATCCGCGGGCAAGCTCACGCGCGTTCGCGATTGCTTCCCAAGCGGAGGTGTATTCCGCACCGCGTGCGACGTCAGCGTTTTTGTCGATATTCACGGCTTTCCAGGCATCAAGACCTGCCACCGCGATAGTGATCGCGCCAAAAGCGATGTTTTGCTGCCAGCCTTGCTGCCCCATCGCCAAAGGCAATGTACCTGCGGCTTGCAGATCGCCCGAAGATGCGACGAATTCATTCCAGTCTTTCGGCACTTCCAGCCCAGCATTTTCGTATGCCGCGTGAGACAACCAGATCCACTGCGAGGAGTGGATATTTACAGGCACGCAGTATATGCGACCGTCCAGCGTACATGCGCTCAGCAATGACGACGGGTTTACGATATCTGCCCAGCCACCAGCTTCGGCAACGTCTGTGAGGTCAAGCAACAGCCCTTCTTCGATCAGCTCTTGCGCCTGACGGCCGTGGTTTAGCTGTGTAGCTGCCATCGGGTCGCCGCCCAGAATGCGGGAAATAATGATGGGGCGTGCTGTGCCACCGGATCCGGCGATCGCGCCATCGACCCATTTGTTGCCCGTGGCATCCCATGCCTCAGCGAATTTCGCGACAGCTGCCGCTTCGCCGCCCGATGTCCACCAATGGGTGACTTCCAAGTCGACGGCATGCGCCGCGGACGCGACCGAAAGCGCGGTCCCGACCAACAAAGACTTCATGAATTTGGACATTATTTCCTCCCAGAAATGCGGATTCCCGCCAAAGATTTTGAGACCGCAACGTGCTCCCGCCACTCTGCAATCGATTACATTGTGCTGTGGTGTTGATTGTTCTGTCAAGAAATTCTGTAATCGATTGCAAGGGCGCGATATGCCATAAAGGAAAAATGGTGGTGAAAACCTCAACACTTCAAGACGTTGCAAGGGTTGCAAATGTTTCGACGGCGACGGTCTCGCGGACACTGTCGAACCCAAATGTCGTGTCCGAATCAACCCGGGTTCGAGTTGCGGAGGCCGTAAAAGCCACTGGATATCGCATCAATCGGGCTGCGCGAAATCTGAGAACGCAGCGTGCGCACTCTGTGCTCGTCTTATTGCCCGATCTGGCCAACCCGTTCTTCTCTATGATCCTTGAGGGCATCTCTCGTCATCTTTCCAAGGAGGGGTATTCGATGCTTATCGCCAGCACCAAGCAGGTGCACGACAGCGGCGAGAGATTGATCGATTATCTGGACGACGCACGTGCCGACGGGATGGTAATTCTGGATGGCGGACTTGATCCTGACGTTGTTGAGACGCTGAAGAATGCCCAACAGCCCCAGCGAATTCTATTTGCTTGTGAGTGGATTGAGGGTGCGGATTTTCCTTCTGTCCGATGCCAAAACCGTCAAGGTGCGCGCACGGCCGTGAACCACCTATTTGATCTTGGCCACCGCAAAATCGCGCATATTACCGGCCCTGCCGGCAACGTCTTGATGCAAGCCCGTAGAGATGCGTTTGTAGAAGAGATTGGAAAGCTTGGGCTCGAACAACGACCCGAATGGATTTTCGATGGTGATTTCTCGCTTGAAGCTGGGTGTCTGGCGGCAAAGGCGTGGATCGAGATGAGTGATCGGCCAACAGCCGTATTCTGCGCATCGGACCAATTGGCAATGGGTTTCATCGCCGAACTTTCACGTCACGAGCTGAAGGTGCCAGACGATGTGTCTGTCATGGGGTTTGACGACATTGATCTTGCTGAGCAATTCATTCCATCGTTGACGACAATCCGCCAAGATCGGCAAATGATTGGCGAAACAGCCGCAAGAATGCTGATGGATAGGATCGTTGCGCCCGATGCAGACCACTCCGATCACGCCGCTGTGCTTCCAGTCACACTCGTCGTACGAAAGAGTACCGCAGCGCCCAACTGACGACCTACGTTTGTTGCTTGATTGCCTGTTTTTGCAGGGACAGCACCGAAAGCTCGGCAACCTATCCCCGCGAAAACGCCTTTGGTACACTCTTGAAGAAACCACTGCTTAATGCTTGGATTCAAACTGTCACATTCCAAGAGGATAAGGTCGCGCAAGGCACTGTGTGGCCTCTTGGTGTTGCAATGCTTTCTCCATTGCGCAATTCATCGCGGAACCGGCCGGTGAACTTTTCGCAATGCTGAGAATGGCAGCTTCGATCCCGTACTTTCCAATTCTATGCTAGGCATGAACGGCAGATCTGGTGCACAGGTTACCAAGGCGGCCTTCTCCCAATGTGTTCGATGAGAAAGTCCATAAAGACGCGCACCTTGGCCGATACGACATTGCTCTTGGGATAGATCAACCAAAGTGCGGGATGTTCCGCGGATTTGTAGCTTGGCAGCACGCGTTTCAAGGCCCCTTTTTTGATTTCGTCATGCACTAGCCACAACGAGTTGAGCGAGATTCCCGCGCCGTTCAACGTCGCTTTCTTTTGCGTCAACCCATCATTCAGGACCAACCTTTGCGTGGCGCGTTTGGGGGCAAATTCTGCGGCTTCCTCGTCTTGCGAAACAAGGTTCCGAGGGTCCAAGTCGTTGAAACCAATCAAGCGGTGCATATCCAGATCCTTCGGCGTTTGTGGAACGCCAAAACGGTTCAGATATGACGGTGAGGCACACAAGATGCGGGTGTCGTCGGCGAGTTTGCGGGCGGTGAGGCTGCTGTCTTCAAGGATGGCATTCCGCAATGCGAGATCATAGCTGCCTTCGATCAGATCAAAGCGCGCGTCCGACAAGTGCAAGTCTAGAGTTAGGTCGGGAAAACGATCCATGAACATCGGCAAAAGCGGCGCAATGTAGATTTGCGCAAATGTGCTGGGGGCTGCAAAGCGGAGCGTTCCTGAGATTTGCGCCCGACCTTTACCCAAGGCGGCGAGCGCGGCCTCTTCTTGAGCGATCATCTCACGGGCGTAGGGCAAGAAGTCTTGACCTTCTGTCGACAACGACACCTTACGAGTAGTGCGGTGCAACAGGTCCGCGCCCACGAGATGCTCTAATTTGGCAATCCGGTTGCTTGCCACAGCCGGAGCCATGCCCAAGGTGCGTCCGGCCGCGCTGATGTTCAGCGTTTCACATGCAAGCATAAACAGTCGGAGGCTTTGAGTGTCCATATTATTTAGATTCTCCGAATAGTGAATTCCATTACTGCCCATTTATTTAAATTTTGGAAAGGATAAATGGTCGAGCAAGCAACGATGGAATACCTCAATGACCCGGAACGCTACGGTGAATTATCATGTACACAAAAAGGAACGTCAGGCGTTTGAACTGGACGCAGGCGGCATAGTAGGCAAACTGATTTCTCCCGAACTGGCCACGACTGATATCCATGTCGCGGATGTGCGAACCCATGAAATCGGCGCTTTCGCCGACACATCTGTGGGTTTCAAATATGTTGCCTCAGACGTGCAATCGTTTGAGGACACACAAGACTGGCGACCCATCTATGACGCCGATCTGACGCAGTTTTTGCAAACTGAGATCAGGGCCAACGAGGTCATCGTCTTTGACCACACCGTCCGCATCGACGACCCTAGCGCCAGCCGCAAGCCCGCGCGCAATGTTCACAGCGACTACAGTGAAACCGGTGCTGAGCAGCGCCTGGTCGATCTTCTTGGCCCCGAAATCGCCGTAGACTGGGCAAAGGGACATTACGCGTTCATCAACGTTTGGCGACCGATAGAGGCCCCAATTAACTCTGCCCCTTTGGGATTCATCCTGCCCGACAGCGTTGATGACGCGGATTGGATCACACTCGACCTGGTCTACCCAAACCGTGTGGGTCAGATCATGGGGCTGGCCGCCAACCCGGATCATCGTTGGATTTACATGTCGAAAATGACGCCCAACGAGGTCGCCTACTTCAACATCTACGACAACCGTGGACATCCTTCTATCGCGCATAGTGCGATGGATATGACAGAAGACCCGTCCATCCACACGGTGCGCAAAAGCATCGAGAGCCGCACACTGGTGCGTTACTAGTCACATCACCTTGGGAAAGGGATCACCATGACAAAAACCATTCTTATCACAGGTGCGACTGATGGCATTGGTTTGCTCACCGCGAAAAACCTTGCCGCAGAAGGTCATACAATCTTGCTGCATGGTCGCAACACCGCAAAGTTAGACGCCGCCGCGAAAGTGGTCGGGGGCACGACGCAAAGCTATTCCGCCGATCTATCGCGCATGGCGGATGTGATAGCTATGGCTGCTATGATCCGCCGCGATCATACGCAACTTGACGTCGTCATTAACAATGCAGGCGTGTTGAAGATCAAGGATTCAATGACCGCCGATGGGTTCGACGTACGTTTCATGGTCAACACCTTTGCGCCTTACGTTCTGACCCGTGCTCTGTTGCCGATCATCCCCAAGGATGGACGGATCGTGAACCTGTCTTCTGCCGCACAAGCGCCTATTGATCTGGACGCCATGCACGGGCGCAAGCAACTGGACGATATGGGGGCCTATGCGCAAAGCAAGCTCGCGATCACAATCTGGTCGCGCGAAATGGCAAAAGAATTGGCGGATGGCCCAATCGTCGTATCGGTCAATCCGGGCTCGCTCCTCGCCTCAAAGATGGTGAAAGAAGGCTTTGGCGTCGCTGGTAACGACTTGCAAATCGGCGCCGACATCCTGCGCGAGGCTGCATTGGGCGCATCCTTTGGTGATGCAACTGGCAAATACTTTGACAACGACAGCCAGCGGTTCGCGCAACCCCATCCCGCGGCCTTGGATGCACGTCACACTGCAGACGTGATGCAAGCTATCGAAGACATCACAAATACTCTGGCCTAGAGCCATACAGGAAAGAAGAAGGCCATGGACCGCAAATCACTCGAGACAGCGCGCGCAATCGCGCGCCCATCCCGCAAAGCGATGCTGCAACGCGACATCTCTGTTCACCACTTCTGGAGCCAAAACCGCGTCTTGTTTCAAGACGCTTGGGCCGAATGGGAACAGGACGTAAACGGGCATACCTTGGATGCATCGCTCTTTGACCCGAGATTGCGTGAAGCGGTCGAACAGGCATGGGCCAACCCTTTGACAGAGGTTGCGGTCAAAGACCTGTGGCAAGAGGTGTTTCCCGGAGTTTATGAGGCGCAGTTTTTTGACCCAGCCAAACTATCGATCCTTCGGGATTACATGGCCAAGGTCGCTGATGCAGGCATCCCGCTGCGCCCACCTTACGGCATCTCACTGAACAGGGGCGGTGCAATGTTGGACAACCGGTCCGAAGGCTATCTTGCCGCGCCAAACTTCCAAGACTTCTACCGCAGTTTGATGGACAAATACATGCGCCCCATCTCGCGGCTCTTGTTCCCGGATGTGATAGGTTATGATACGCAGACCTTTGGGTTTTCAATTCAGTGGCAGGCCGATGCGGACACATCGTTGCGCGCCCACACCGATGCATCATCAGTCACGTTGAACATCAACTTGAACCTACCGGGTGAGGACTTCGCTGGCTCAGGCGTGCGCTTTTTTGATCGCGAAACGCGCCAGGTGAGCGAGCTGACCTTCGCCCCCGGTACCGCATTGATCCACCACGGTAGCGTGCCGCATGAATCGATGCCAATTACCCAAGGCGAGCGCTCAAACTTCGTCCTATGGCTCTATGGCAACCAAGGCCAAATCCCACCGCATGGGGCAAAGCCAAAGCAAATTGACCCGCACAAACGTTGGACAAGAGAGACCGCGAAAAGCGATGGATTTGCGCCGTTTTAGGCAGTGATACCCCAAAGCTGAATTGCTTTGGGGTTTCGCGAACCGATCAAACCAGACTTTGCTGCTATCATTGCTATGGTTGGCTTTGTCCGGGATCCGGTCGCTCAATGGTGTCACTGTCTTGCGTCCGCAGTGAATGTCCGGCTCGACCGGCCGCAGCCGGGTATCACGATCCTTGGCATAGGTCTGCCAAGGGCCGGATATGCCCAAGCCCCCTGTGCAATCAACTGCTCAAGCATGCCGCGAATGAACAATCTTCGAGGGCTTCTAAACGTCCCTCTTTCCCCATCGGGAGTGGGGCAAAGGAGGCCAAAATGCAAAAAAACTCGAAAAAGTCTCCGCCGACACGCTGGCACCACGCCGCGCTTTGGTCTGGCCAAGCTGGATCCACTGCTGGACGCGGCGCTTGCTCGGCCCGACGTACCGAACACCCCTTATGTACGCGACCCAGCATCAACGACTATTACGGGTTCAACCGTCCCCTGACTGAATGGACATTTGTCCAAGAAGCGCAGGATGGAGTTTATTGACAGGTCACAAATGGTCCGATACCCATCCGTCATTCTCAGGGCAGGGTGAAATTCCCTACCGGCGGTGATAGCCCGCGAGCGCCATTTTTCGGGATGGGTCAGCAGATCTGGTGGAATTCCAGAGCCGACGGTCATAGTCCGGATGGAAGAGAATGGAGTGTGCGTGTCACTTGGCGCGGGCGCTTCTGTTTGCTCTGGGATTCTGTCATTTGGAAAGGATCAAGAGCAATGACAAAATCCCCAAGATACGCCTTCATCAAGGCACAGTGGCACGCTGATATCGTCAATCAATCTCTTGTTGGGTTTGAACAACGCATGAGCGAACTAAATGCCGCCGCAGCTATCGAAGTTTTCGATGTGCCGGGCGCTTTTGAAATGCCATTGCTGGCGCAAACGCTTGCGCAGACCGGCCAGTATGATGCCATTGCCTGTGCGGCTCTTGTGGTCGATGGCGGCATTTATCGGCACGATTTCGTGGCCCAAGCGGTGGTAAGCGGATTGATGGAAGCCGGGTTGAAGACAGGCGTGCCGGTGCTTTCGGTTTCATTGACGCCGCATCACTTCCAGCCAACGCCGGAACATCAGTCCTTCTATTACGATCATTTCAACAAGAAGGGGCGTGAAGCTGCGGAAGCTGCCGAAAAAGTGGCGGCACTGCTTCGTGTCCAAGGCGCGGTCGCGCAGGCTGCCGCCTGACACCGCGTTAGACGGGTAGGTGGCCGGATGCACGTTGGCGTCGTGTCTGAATTGGCGTTGTGCAGTGAAACTATCGGTGGTCAGCAGATCAAGGATACTGGTTTTCAGGGCACCTCTGATGGCTTCGGTTTTGGCTTTGCCGCCGACCAACGCCATCACCCGTCCACCTTGGCCTCGCGCGTTTGCGCGACGCCGGGTCACTTGCAACATGGGGGGCGCCAGTCAGCTTGGCCATTCGCATGACCAGTTGATTGGCAGGCATCCACAATGCCGGCTGCAACCGCTGCGATTTATCTATAGATGATTGGCGGCTTTGGGCTGTTCGAAGCGTCTGTTGCCTGCGGGTAATATCGGCAGAACTGACTGTAAAACAAGGTGTGCGATCTGCGCGAGTTTTGCTGCGTTCTTTGCGTCTCGGGCCCAAGTTTTTCCTCTTGATGGTACCGCACTGGTCTGAGCTTTACCAGAATGCCTGTTACGGCCCACGCTGTGCAGGCCCGGATCAGGCAAAATCGGTTCAAACAATCCATCCATGGCCCGACGGTTTGTTGTCCGTTATATCAGGGCAAAGTGGCGAGCGGTGGTTTCTATGGACTTGTGGATTCTTGATATCGCGTTGCGTGGTGTGGCAACGGGAATGTTTCTCATTTTTGTTCCTGTGATCTGGCTGGATCGGATCAGTAGGCAGGCACAGATCACCCTAAGCCTGGTCGCGATTGGCGTCCTTGCGCGGCTATGGAGCACGCTGCCCCCGGGCATTGAAGTCAATGAAACCGCCCTGATTGTCTTGCGATTGCTTGGAACCAGCGCCGCGTTTTCCATAACCTGGTTCATGTTGACCATTTTCCTGGATACAGGGCGCCATTTCTGGGTTTGGCTGCTCTCGGGGGCTTTGATTTCACTGGCGATCCCGGCTTCGTCCGTGGTTCGCGAAATAATCCCATTTGTGCGCGTATATGCAGTGCTGCATTTCGTTGCCTTGACAGGGTTGGTGATTGCTTCGGGGCGTGGCGACCTGATTGATGCACGACGGCGCATCCGGCCGGGCATGTTGATCTTTCTGTCGTTTTTCTGCATCGGGCAGGCGCTGTCTTCGACACAGATGGTCGGCGTCGCCTCGATGGGACATGCATTGGGTCATTCAATGACGCTTTGTTTTGTCACTTTCGTTTTTGCCGTTTGGTCGGTGCGGGCAAATCTGGCCAATTGGCCGGGCCGCATTACTGAGCGAAGGACCACAGAAACCCCAAACCAGATCGCACGGGCACAAGACGAATTGATCGCCCGGATCGAAGAGGAAATGAACGCCGGCATCTGGAGACGCGAAGGGCTGACAGTTGCGGCGCTTGCGCAGGAAGTAGGGGCGCCGGAACACCGTGTCCGCAAAGCCATCAATCAGGTGCTTGGTTATCGAAATTTCGCCAGTTTCATCAACAAGGCACGGGTAGAGGCCGCCAAAAGCCAACTGCGATCAGCAGAGAGCGCCCAAGCAACCATTCTAGAAATTGCATTTGCTGTGGGGTTCAGCTCGATTGGCCCGTTCAATCGGGCGTTTCGCGACATCACTGGCCAGTCCCCAACGGAATTCCGCGACCAGCTGTCTTAGCGCGCTGACCCAAAACGGTGCGCCGTTTCTGAAAAATCCGCGTCGAAACTGAAAAAAGCTTGTCGATTTCGAAATCCGGGGCGTGGGCAGGCCGGTTTTGCCCGACAAATCCAGCACCGGTTCGATTTGGATGATGACGGTTTGACCTGGGATCAAAGGCGGGAAGCATTCTCGCTGTGATCCTGGGGCGTGAAGACACAGACATCTGAGATTTCGATCCGGGGGCCGGGTGGGGGAGGGTGTCTGTCTCCGGGCCTTTTCAAAATTGACCTTATTGAAACTGGATGAATGAAATGGCGAAACTAACTTTGACCTCTGTTAAAATCGTTGAAGACGGCGGCAGCGGTGGCGACAATGTCGTAATTCGGGTGCAAAGCGATGGGGGCGCACCGGCGCGCTTTCCCCGGCTTGATTTCCACACAATGAACAATTCCAGCAGCGTATGGAGCCTGTCGCCCAATCCGGTCTACTATTTCAACCACACCTGCTATGTCAGCCTGTGGGACAAGGACGTTGAATGGTTCAATTTGTCCGATGATGATTTTCTGGGTGATTGTTTTTTCAAACCCGGTCAGGACACCTCTGAGTATGTGACGGTCTACGGCTCAGACGGTGCAATTTACCAAGTCTACTATACTCTGACTGACGACAGTCTGCCCGCCGCGAATTCGCAAGCGCCCGATTCAACTTTGATCGGCCAGGCGCAAAGCGCGCTGCAGGAATGGAAGAACAGCCCGGACGGGCAAACTGTGATGTCCTACACCGATCCAGAGTCGATCTTTGACATCGTGAAAGACGCGCTTGTGTCCACGGCTTTTTCGGATTTGATTGAGACCGCCAAAGGCAAAATCAACATCAAAGCCGTGTCGCTGGGTGTGTTGGGGAACGCCGATATCTTTGCTGGCATTAGTGGCGGCTTCGGTGCGGTGATGGATATTCTTACACCGGGCAGTGACGTGGTCATGTATGCGTTGGGTGGCGTCACAGAAGGTGTTGACGAAGGCTTTGACGGCGGCATCGCGTTTGGCTTCTGGTACGAAGATGTGGCCTCGGTCGGTGGGATATATTTTGGTGGCGGAATGGAGGCCGACGACGGCGTGGGTTTTGACGGTGCGGCCTTTTGCAAAGGTGATGACCGTGGCGACTATCGCAATCCCGACGACGGCAGCGAGGACGCCAAAAAGATCAACAAGAGTGTTCTGAAAGTCGCGTTCATGTCGGCGGATGTCGGCGGAAACGACGGGGTCGAAGGAGAAGAGGCCTATATTTTTGCGGGCGATGTTGGAGCCGACCTGCCTTGCTACCAAACTGGCGACTACATTTACGCGATCCGACTGAACAAGATCGAATGCAAAAACGCCGAAAGCGCTGGGAAAGACAATGATTGCTGCCGGATCATCTGGTCGCCGGACTATGACGGCGACGGCCTTCCCTTGGGTGGCGATGACGGGAAATTCGTCTACCCGATGGTCAATTCGGTTGAAATGGATGACGACTCTGACAGCAACATTCACAACCGTATGCCCGGCACGATCATGCGGTTCAATTCAACGCTGAATATCGGCTTCTTTGAAGGCAAGGACTCTGAAGGTATTTCCATCCTGGCCTATAAAACGCTTCGGGTGTCAGATTTCACGTCTGGGGCAACGGCTGCCGTCGGTGATACCTATGCGCTGGACTTCATGAACAGTGATACCGAAAGCAACTCGAGTATCGTCTACAAGCTTCATTTTGAAGTTGTCGCCGTGACGCTGCCAGACGACTAAATACCCACCAAGACACCCCGGCACTTGACGCCCTACGTGAAGCACCCAGCGTTACATAGCGCGCCTTGAAACTCTGATTTCAGGCTGCGCTATGCAATGCTGGTTTTCGCGACATGCTGCATGCAGATCGACACATGCCACAGAACGCGCTTTCCGCTATATGAAGGTCACTTCGTCAAGGATTGTGTTGAGGGACGTTATACCGGCGAATGTCAGGCTGTGTTCGCCAAAGGTCAGGACAAGATCACCGTCGGTGTTGGTCGATGCGTAGTTGGCAAGATCGCCAGTATCAGGATTGGCTTCGCTGAGCAGTGCGGCGTCAAGCTCTATGCGGTCCACGTGGTTTTGGAAATCCAGAATGACGTCATTTCCATCGCCGCTCAAAAACACAAAGGTATCAGCCCCCTGACCCCCGCTAAGTGTGTCGTGTCCGGCGCCGCCTGCAAGCGTGTCCGAGCCGGAATTACCCCGAAGCGTGTCGTTCTGGGCGCCGCCGTTAAGCAGATCAAAGCCGGAGCCACCTTCTAGAAGATCGTTGCCGCCCCCACCGTTAAGCGTGTCGGCGCCGATTCCGCCGTAAAGCAAATCATGGCCATGGCCGCCGCCGCCATTAAGACTGTCATTGCCCGCATTGCCGAACAGCGTGTCATTCCCCGTGTTGCCGTTCAGTGTGTCAAAGCCTTCGCGGCCTTCGGCATAGTCATTGCCGCTACCACCCTCGATCAGGTCAAAGCCAAGCCCGCCCAGCAACCGGTCATTGCCCGCGTCGCCTTGCAGGGTGTCGCTGCCATTGTTGCCTTCCAGCGTGTCGTCGCCATCACCGCCCCGCAGGTTGTCAAAGCCGTCGGCGCCAAGGACAAGATCGTTGCCGGTGCCGCCATCAAGCGTGTCAAACCCGATGCCGCCCAGCAGGCTGTCATTTCCGTCGCCGCCCAGCAGGCTGTCGCCCCCGGCATTGCCCTGCAAGCTGTCTTCGCCCGCATCGCCGATCAGTGTGTCGCTGCCATTCAGGCCGCGGATCGTGTCATTGCCCGCTCCGCCTGCCGCCATGTCAAAGCCGAACCCGCTGTTGATCGCATCATTCCCGGCGCCGCCTTCCAACGAATCCGCGTTGTCGCCTCCGGTAAGTGAATCGTCGCCGTCGCCGCCCAGAATCGTGTCGCGCCCGGTGCCTGCGCCCAGCGTGTCATTGCCGTCCTGGCCTTGGATACTAAGAGAAAAAACGCTGTCACCCTCTTGCAGGGTGTACGAGGGCAAAAGGTGGTCCGCGGTGAGCCGCAGTTCCTCGATGCCCAGCTTGCCGAGGTCGTCCCAAAAGGTGGTTTGTTCGGCGCTGTCGAGCGAGTTGTAAGTCCACAGTTCATTGAGCGCTTCGAAGAGGGCCAAGACCTGTTCCTGTGCGCTTGGGCGAGGACCGTTGATCTCGATGGTCATCCAGTCGAGTATCAGTGTGTAACCATGTTCCGTTGTATGGCCGTCAAAGGCAGTGGTGACGCCGGCGACCATCTCCATCAGCACAATCGGGCCTAGCGCCGGTCGGTCCTCGGACAACAGATAGACGGGGTTAAGCCCGGTCATAGCCATTTGGGACACAGCGCCATTCGGCGGCTCTGATATTCGGGCACATGCTGCAAAACCCCATTCGCAACCGCCAAGAGTCTGGGTGCCAGCAACCGTTGACGATTCAGCGCCCCCCCCTCTAGTCGCGCTGTTTGTGGCAGCCGTGGTTACGCGCGGTGGGGTTGGGTCCGAACCGTTTGCCGATTGCGGCGCATCATCCGTGCTGTCTGAGGCCGTCCGCGCCAGATCGGTCGCCATGTTCATCGCAACAAGCTCATCGTCAAATTGCACGAATTCGACATGGTCCCCGATAGTCAGGGTCTCGGCATTGTCAAAACGCAAGCTTGAGACAACCTCGACTGTTTCGCCAGCCTCAGTGGTCCGAATGACTGAAACGTCCCAGACGCTGCCAGCCTCTTGGGTGGAAGACGCGACAAATGAATACTCCGACCGGTTTCCCTCAAGGTACAGAGTATCGGTGCCAGCCCCTCCGTCGATGGCGTGACGTCCACCGCCAAGGTAAAACGCATCATCGCCTGCACCGCCAAGCAGAACATCGCGCCCGTCGGTGGCCACCAGTGTGTCGTTTCCTTCACCGCCATACAGAGTGTCGTCTGACAGACCGCCATCCAGGAAATCGCCCCCGGCGCCGCCGGTAAAGCTGTCATCGCCATAGCCGCCAATAATCAGGTTGTTACCCGCATCGCCGTCAAAGATGCGGTCTTCGACACCAAGGAAATACACCCCTTCGACATGGTCCGGCAAAACGAGCGTTACTCCGACTGTCGAATAGTCGACAATCAGGATATCTTCGGTCCCGCCATCGGCGGTTTCAATCACGGTGTCCATGGCCGTCACACGGAACAGATCATTTCCGTCCCCGCCGATCAGCGTGTCGGTGCCCGCGCTGCCAGCAAGGTAATTGTCCTGCGCGTTGCCGGTGCCGGTTAACCCCGGATTTAGCAAAGCCAGTGTTTCGATATGATTGCCCAAAGTAAATGACACATCAGAATAGACGATATCGTCACCCGCATCCGACGTCTCAACAATGGTATCAAGGGCGTCGTCGACGTAATAGGCGTCGTCGCCGTCTCCGCCCTGCATCGTGTCCGCGCCGCCGCCGCCAATCAAAACATTGTCGCCCGCATTGCCATTCAGGGTGTTACCTGTCGCGTTGCCGGCCCCATCAATGTTTTCTGTTCCTGTCAGGACCAGATCTTCGACATGCGCGCCCATTACATAGGTCACAGAAGACAGGACAACGTCATATCCTTCACCCGCAGCCTCTGTCACCACATCATCCAGTTCGTCGACCATATAAGTGTCGTCGCCACCAAGGCCCACCATCAGGTCAGCGCCCGCACCGCCGTCGATCAGGTTGTTGCCAAAACTACTCTGCCGGTCAGCGTGTCATCGAACCCCGAACCCAGAATGTTGCTGAAGTTGTAGATTTCATCGCCTTCGGCGTCGTTGCCTGTGCCAGAGGACGCCGCGAGGCTAACCGACACACCGCCTGTTGCATTTGCATAGCTGACAGTGTCGTTACCGCCGCTGCCTGACAAAATATCCGCGCCGCCGCCGCCTTCGATCAGGTCATCGCCATCTTGACCGATCAGGACGTTGTCGTTGCCATCGCCGGTCAAAATGTCGTCGAAATACGAACCGGTGATTGTCGACACACCTTGCAAGACGTCGCCTTCTGCATGGCCGCCCGTGTTGACCCCGGTTGCCAAGTTGACTGTCACCCCTGCGTCAGAGCTGACATAATGTGCGTCGGCGGACCCGGTACCACTGATGATGGTGTCGGCACCGGCCCCGCCTTCGATCGAAGACCCGTTGCCCGTTGCAGTCAGAACATCGTCAAAGCTCGATCCGAGCAATGCATTAAAACCGCTAAGCGTGTCGCCTTGTGCGTCGCCGCCGCTGCCAAGCCCGGTGGACAGGTCCACCTCGACCGCGCTGTCGGAACCGGCATAGCTTGCGAGATCAAGCACCCCCTGCGATGTCAGACTGTCAGCGCCTGCGCCGCCCTCGACCGTGGTGCTTCCAATCGAAGCCGTGGTGATGGTGTCGTCACCAGCCCCACCCTGCAAAAGGCCTGAGCTATAGGACTGCCCAATCAGTACATCGTCAAACCCGATCCAATTGCGTTGCGGATTTGACCATATGTGTCGCCTTCTGCATGCCCGCCACTGCCCGAAAACCCCGCCAAGTCCACTGTGACCGCCGCATCCGACGCCGAATAATCCACTGTGTTGTTGCCCAACCCGCCAATCAGGCGATCTGCCCCCGCCAGACCAATCAACGTGTCATCACCGTCCAGCCCGTAAAGCGTTTCGTCGCCCGAAGTGCCGGTGACCACATTGTCCAAATCGTTTGCAAGCGCCACAAACTGCCCGCGAATTTCGCCACCCGCGTTGGCCTCGCTGTGTACGTTGACATAAAGCCCCACGTCACTGCCCAGCGTGGCCCCCGACAGTATCGCGGCAAAATCCGCCAGCGGAGAAGAAGACGCATCCGCAGCATCCCAGACCCCGCTGATCGTGCGGCTGCCATCGGCATTCAGGGTCTGCGAAAAGTTATTGCTGTCCTGCGTCAGAATGTTGAAAGCGACGCTGCCATTGGCCCCTCTGTCGGCGGCGTGGACATGCATTCCGCGCACATCGTCATCCAGGGAAGCCGTCTGCGACGTCCCACCATCTAGGACAGGGCCAAAGTCCAGACCGCTGATATGGAAAGTATATGTCAGCGTTTGCGCGACATCGTCATAGATTGCAAAGCCTGTGCCACTGGCTGACGACGCAACCGCCGCCACTTCTTGTCCGCTGTCGAGAGAGATGAGAAATGAAGTCTGCATGGTGATCCTGTTCCGGCTTTCGCACTGTCTTCGTCGTTTTGCATCGACAGCCCGATATTTCGAATTTGGACCAGCCTGCGCTTTGGAGCCTAGCCAGATTTTTCGTTGTCCGACAATAAATTGAGTCTGTCAGCCGAAACTCTCGGGTGTGTTTCAAAGGCCCCCCACGTGCCGTTTCAACCCTGGCCAGATTTGGATGTGCCCAAGCTCTCGTTCAAGGCATTCTGGCCCACAGGTGTCTTGCGTCAGAGCATTGGACCGTCCTGAAGGAGCGAGGCAGGCGGACTAAAACCGCCGGGGCACCAATCCTGCGTGAAACCAGTTCAAAAAACTGACAACCGAATAGACCGGGCGCCCGGTTGCTTGGGCAACATCTGCTGCGTATGGGGCCATATTTGTGCATTCCAAAACGATGGCGCCAACTGATCCGTGATCCGAAACCAAACGTTTGGCCGTTTCGCACATGTCATTGCGGCAGGCGGCTTCGTCAAACGCGCGGGCGTCTGAAAAGATGGTCTGTGCAAAGGCCCCTGATTTTGGCAGCCCGGCAATGGCCGTGTCCGCACGTGCGCCTGCCGCCCGCAAATGTGCGGCAGTCAGGCTTTCTTGCGAAATTGTCAGAACGCCTGCCTCTTGGCCTTTGGGCAACGTGGCTTCGACCATTGGCAACTGCATTAGGGGTGAGCTGGCAAACGGCACCCCAAACGCGTCTTTTAGGTCGTCCTGCATCAGTGCCAGAAATCCACAAGACGTGGTGATGCCGGTGCAGCCTTGGGCAATCAATTCGCGTCCCACCTTGATAAAATCCGGCAACAAAGCGCGCGGATCATCATGCACAACTTTTTGCGCGGTCGCCCCGCCGACCTGACGCATAAGCACCGGGAAATCCCATGTGGCGCGGTTGCCAATGTCGCCGGGCGGCCGTGGGAACCGAGTATCCAGCATCAATATTCCGATGGACGCTTTGGTCATGTTTGGTCCTATTTGGCGCGGGTCAAGGGAGTGCCTTCGGGCGTATAGGCCTGCAATTCATTCATGAGAAGAGCAAGGAATTCTTTGCCCAGTTGGGACAAGGGGCGCGTGGCCGATGTGATCACCGCCATGTCCATCGATATAGAGGGTTCAAACCGGCGCGTGATAAACCGGGTGTCATAGTCAAACTCCAACCCGAAAACGATCCAAAAGCGCGGCGCCCATGCCTTCTTTGACAAAGGCCAGCAGGTTCTTGAACAAATGCGAATGGACCTTGGCCCTTAAAGGCACGCCTGCTTGGTCAAATACGTCGCGCAGGCGCCTTTGGGTGATGTGGTCCGGCCCCATGACGATCATTGGTTCATCCCGCAGTATTTCAGGGGTCAGGATCGTATGGCGGCCCAGTGGATTGTCCCTGTGCAGGGCGATCCGTGTTTCAACGCTGAACGGGTAGTGGTGCAGCGTATCATACAGCATGGGCATTTCGCAGATGCCGATTTCAAACAGTCCGGACAGCACCCATTCCTGAATTTTCGAACTGTATTGCGATTGAAACGTAATGTTCATGTCAGGCCGGGTTTGGGCAAATTCGGCGATCAGCTTGGGCATAAAGCCAAAAGACATCGAATGCTGCGATGCGACCTGAAGCTGGCCTGCCTGTTTGTTCTGCAAATCCACAACGGTTTGCGTCACATGGTCCAGCCCGCGCACCACGGTGTCGACTTCACGGTGCATCAATTCTGCCTCGGGCGTGGGGACTAGCCGTCCGTGCAGCCGCTCAAACAGGGTCAACCCTGTTTGGCGTTCCAGCTCGGCTAAAAGGTTCGAAATGCCCGGTTGCGATATTCCCAGCGCTTCGGCGGCACCGGTTACGGTGCCCGTTTCAACAATGGCGTGAAACGCCTGTAGCTGTCTGAAACGCAATCTCATGCTGCTTGGTATCACTTTTTGTTATGGATTTGCTATAAACTTGTATTGGAAATGATGAAGGCGCCCTGACAGACTGTTTTCCAGACACTGACTTGCCATAGGGGGCGCAGGGCATGGGAACACAGCACGTCGTGGTGATCGGTGCGGGGATAGTCGGTGCCGCGTCCGCGATCTGGCTGCGGCGCGCAGGTTTTGACGTCACGCTTTTGGATCGCGGCACACCCGGCATGGGCGCATCTTATGGCAATGGCTGTATTCTGGCCAGTTGTTCGGTGGTGCCGGTGACCGGACCCGGTTTGATCAAGAAAAGCCCGCGGTATCTGGCCGACCCGAATTTCCCGCTGTTCCTGCGCTGGAGCTATGTCCCAAAGCTGATCCCGTGGTTGGTCAAATACATGGGCCACGCCAACGTGGATGACACCCGCCGCATCAGTCAGGGGCTCAGCACGATTGTTGGCGACAGTCTTGAACAGCATCAGGCGCTTACATCCGGGACTGATGCCGCCAAATGGGTTCAGGAAAGCGACTATAGCTTTGCCTATTCCGACCGCGCGGCGTTCGAAGCCGATGCCTTTACCTGGCAGTTGCGGCGTGAAGCCGGGTTCGTACCGGACTTGATCGAAGGTGCGGCTGTGCAGGAAGCAGAGCCAATCCTTGGGGCCAACACGCAGCTTTTGGCGGTCTTGAAAAACCATGGGTTCATCCTGAACCCAGGGCATTATGTGCAGGATCTGGTACAGGTTCTAAAAGATCTGGGCGGCACGTTCCGTCAGGCCGAGGTCAAGGATTTCGACATCAGCAGTGGTCAAGTCACCGCCGTCCGACACGGCGCAGGGGCGCATTCATTGCGACAAAGTGGTGGTGTCCTCGGGCGTTTGGTCAAAGCCGCTGATGCAAAAACTGGGTTTGAACGTCCCGCTGGAGGCCGAACGCGGCTACCACATCGTGTTCAAGGACCCCAGTCAAAAGCCCAACAATCCCATGATGTTGGCGGCGGGAAAATTTGTGGCGACGGCGATGGATCAGGGGGTTCGCTGTGCTGGAGTGGTTGAATTTGGCGGGCTGAGCGAAAAACGCTCAAAGGCGCCGCTTGCCTTGTTGCGCCGCAAAGTGGCGGAAATGTTTCCGAACCTGACCTATTCTGGCGAAGACGAATGGCTGGGCTATCGGCCAGCGCCGACGGACAGTCTGCCTTTGATCGGGCAACTTGAAAACTCGGGCGTGTATACAGCCTTTGGGCACCATCACATTGGCTTGACAGGTGGTCCCAAAACGGGCCGTCTGGTGGCTGACCTGATTGCCGGAACGCCAACCAACAACGACATGCGACCGTTTGAGCCTATGCGCTTTGCGGCGGGAAAATAATCAATCCAAGTGCAACAACTCAGGGAGTACATAAAATGAAAGCACTGACACAAAAACTTGGTAGCGTTGCTGCGACAGCGGCACTGACCTTCGCCGCTTCTGCGGTTGCGGCGGAAAAGTGGGATATGCCCATGGCCTATGCCGCAACCAATTTCCATTCTGAAATGGGCGTGGTCTTTGCCGACAAAGTTCGCGAATACACCGGCGGCGACATCGATATCACCGTTCATCCCGGCGGTTCCCTGTTCAAGGGCGGCGAGATCAAGCGCGCAATTCAAACGGGCCAGGCCCCGATTGGTGAACGCTTCATGTCGGCCCACGCCAACGAAGCCCCGCTTTTGGGCTGGGACAACGTTCCGTTTCTTGCGGCCAGCTATGAAACCAACGAAAAGCTTTGGGCCGCAGCCAAGGACAAAGTCAACGGCAGTTGGCTGACCTGAACCTTGTTACGCTTTACACCTGCCCATGGCCGGGTCAGGGCTTTTACTTCAACAAAGAAGTTGCGTCGTCGGAAGACACCCAAGGGGTCAAGTTCCGGTCCTACAACACCGCAACAGCAACGTTTGCCGAAGAACTGGGTATGATCCCTGTACAGGTCGAAGCGGCGGAACTGTCGCAGGCCTTGGCCACGGGTGTCGCGGAATCCTTCATTTCGTCAGGGTCCACCGGCTATGACCGCAAGGTTTGGGAACACCTGAGCCACTACTACAAGGTCAACGCCTGGCATCCGCGCAACTATGTCATGGTCAACAAGGGCATCTGGGACGGTCTGGATGCCGACACACAGGCCGCCGTTCAAAAGGCCGCAGATGAAACCGGCGCTGCCTGTGCGGCCAAGTCGGCTGAACTGGCCAACTGGTACTTTGAGCAGCTGGAAGCCAACGGCATGAAGGTCGAAGACGCCAGCCCGGAATTCCTTGCCGAGCTTGAGCGTATTGGCACCAAAATGAAGGCCGATTGGATCGAAGCCGCAGGCGACGATGCGCAGGCCATTCTGGACGCCTACGCGGCCAACTAAGCCACATAAACCAAAAACGCTGGCGGCCCTCATTGGCAATTCGGGGGCCGCCGTCATTTTACGTCGGGGAGAACCAATGCGAGATTGGCAACCGTTTCTGGGGCTGCCCCTTTGGGTTTGGCTCTTTGTGTTTCCCACGCTTCTGGCGCTGTATTGCTTGTGGCAAGGCCCGCGTGCGGCGCGGATGTTGCAACCCATCTGGCGCGTGCTGGATCGGATTTACAAGGCGGCAGGGGTGCTTGCTGCATGTTTCATGGTGCTGATCTTGTTGCTGATTATCGGTCAGATGATCGCGCGTTGGTCCAGCATGACATTCCCCGGATCAACCGAATACGCAGGCTATGCCATGGCGGCGACATCGTTTTTTGCGCTGGCCTATACGCTGACACAGGGGGGGCATATCCGTGTGTCTGTCCTGTTGAATTTAAACGACCACACAAAATTCTGGCTCGACGCGGTGGCGATGCTGATTGCCGCGATCACCGCAACGTATTTCGCGCGCTACGCGATCAAGACCAACATCATGTCAGAGATGCTCAATGACCGCACACAGGGCCAGGACTTTGTACCGGAATGGCTGCTGACCTTCTTTGCGATGTTTGCAAACGCGCCATCCAAATGGGGGAAGATGTGGGCCGACACCGGATCTGAATGGGTCTACACCCCGGTCTGGTTGCCACAACTGCCGATGTCGATCGGGACGGTTCTGTTGGCCATAGCGATTTGGGATTACCTGACGCGGCTGTTGTCTATGCGTGAAAGTCAAATCCATGGGGAGGTCCTGGAATGACCGAGCTTTATGCAACCGCGATCTTCCTTTTCGTATTGTTTGCGCTTTTGGGCGGGTCGGTTTGGATCGGCCTTGCATTGATGGGCGTTGCTTGGGTCGGGATGGAGCTGTTTACCGTACGCCCGGCGGGTGACGCGATGATCACCACCATCTGGACGGGTGCCTCGAGCTGGACGTTGACAGCGCTGCCGCTGTTCATCTGGATGGGCGAGATATTATATCGAACGCGATTATCCGAGGACATGTTTCGCGGGTTGGCGCCGTGGATGCGGTTTTTGCCCGGCGGTCTTTTGCACACCAATATCGCAGGCTGCACCATTTTTGCCGCTGTGTCGGGATCGTCCGCAGCCACCCTGAATATGGTTGGCAAGATGTCGATCCCCGAACTGCGCAAGCGCGGCTATCCTGAATTCATGATTATCGGCACGCTGGCAGGTGCGGCGACTCTGGGCCTGATGATCCCGCCGTCGCTGACCTTGATTGTGTATGGCGTGACCATCAACGAAAGCATCACCAAACTGTTCATGGCGGGCGTGTTTCCCGGTCTCGTGCTTGCCGGGTTGTTCATGCTGTATATCATCGCGTGGCACATCATCTACAAAGACCAGCGCCCCGAACCCGAACCGCCCATGCCAATGCGCGAACGGATTGCCGAAAGCCGGTTCCTGTTGCCGTTGTTCGGTCTGGTGTTTGTTGTCATCGGGTCGATGTATCTGGGCTATGCCACCGCAACCGAAGCGGCTGCGGTTGGTGTGGTGGGGCGCTTGCGCTGTCCGCCGTTCAGGGGTCGTTGGACTGGGACACATTCAAGCAAAGCTTGATGGGCGCAACCAAGACCTCGGCGATGATCGCCTTTATCCTGATGGGGGCTGCGTTCTTGTCGCTATCCATGGGGTTCACCGGATTGCCCCGCGCCTTGGCGGAAATGATCGACAGCTATAGCCTGTCGCCAGTCGCATTGATCGCGGTTCTGACGGTGTTTTACCTGATCTTGGGGATGTTTATGGACGGGCTGTCGTCTGTGGTTCTGACCATGGCGATTGTCGAACCCATGATCCGGACGGCGGGAATTGACGTCATCTGGTTTGGCATCTTCCTTGTGGTGGTGATTGAAACGGCGCAGGTCACGCCGCCCATTGGCTTTAACCTGTTTGTGCTACAAGGCATGACCCGCCACGAAATCGGTTATATCGCCAAGACCGCCATCCCGATGGTTGGCTTGATGTTGCTGATGGTGGTGATCCTTGTGATCTGGCCCGAACTGGCCACGTGGTTGCCCAACAACATCCGTCAGGGACCAGGCGGCTGACACCGATGGGTAAGGCGCTGGGCATTTTGGGGCGCCATGGCCGGTTGTTCTGGTAGCAGGGCTGATCGCAGGATTGGTCCTGCCCGGCATCGCACAGTGGTTGCGCCCTTGGCTCAGCGAGCTTGTCTTGCTGCTGCTGTTCATCATCGCGTTTCGCGTCGGCCTGCCCAAAGCGCTTGAAGGGCTGCGGTTCGTGCGCGAAACGGTGGTTGTGGCCTTGGTCTATCAGTTGGCGTTGCCGTTGCTGTGCATTGCGTTGTTTTCGCTGTTTGGGCTGGCCCAAAGCCCGGTGGCAATTGCGCTGACCCTGATGCTGGCCGCGCCTTCGGTGACGGGCAGTCCCGGCATGGCCACCATGTTGGGGCATCCGCCAGAGCCGGCGTTTCGGTTGTTGATCCTTGGAACATTGCTGTTGCCGTTGACGATCATCCCGATCTTTTGGCTGTCACCTGCGTTGGGGGACTTGGGACAGGGCGTTGGCCGCCGCGTTGCGGCTTGGGGTGTCAATCAGCGTGGTGATTGCGATGGCTTTTGCGGTGCGCGCGTGGGTGCGGCCCGACATGACCACGTATGACACCCAAGCTGTCGATGGGTTGATGACCTTAGCGCTTGCCGTGATTGTTGTGGGTTTGATGAGTGCATTTCGCCCAGCGTTGGCCGCAACACCGTGGGTTCTGGCCGGGTGGATGGCGATTGCCTTTGCAGCCAATCTGGGACTGCAGGCATTGGCGTATGTCGTCTTGCGGCGCTCTGGGCGCACACAAGACACGGCACCTATCGCTTTGGTCGCGGGCAACCGAAATGTCGCCTTGTTTTTGGTCGCGTCCAGCGCAACGCAAGCGAAGCGTTCTTGATCTTTCTGGGCTGCTACCAGTTTCCCATGTACCTGACGCCAATGATCATGGGGCGGTTCTATAAGACCGCCCCAACACCGTGACCCGCGCCATCACCCGCCGCGGACAACCCGGTGTGCAAGGATGTCAGGATGGCGTCCACGTGATCCGAGTTGAGCACCAATGGCGGCGACAAGATCAGGTTTGGCCCCGACACTCGCACCATGGTGCCCGCTTCGTAGGTTGTGCGGTGAATGGTGGCGATGGATTGCTTGTCCAGCGGCGTTTTCGTTGCACGGTCAGACACCAGTTCAAGCGCACACATCAACCCGTGACCGCCGCGCACGTCGCCGATGATTGCGTGTTTGTCCTGCAATGCCTGAAGGCCCGCAAACAGTTGTGCACCCCGGTCGCGGGCATTGTCCTTGACCTGCAGCCGTTCGGTTTCCTTGAGACAGGCAATGGCCGCCGCCGCGCCAACCGGATGGCCGGAATAGGTGTAACCCGATCCAATCGCTGCCTTGCCGGTTTTGTCGTTTTCGAACACCTCGGCAACGGCGCCTGACACCATGACCGCCCCAAAAGGAAAATAGCCGTTTGTGATGGCCTTCGCAGTGCAGGCCAGATCCGGCTTGACCCCCCAATGCCGCGACCCGGTCCAGTCGCCGGTGCGGCCAAAGGCGGTGATGACTTCGTCGGCAACCAACAAGATGCCATGCCGCGAACAGATGTCGCGAACGCCGGGCATAAAGCTTTCGTGCGGCGGAATGACCCCGCCAGCCCCCAGCACGGGCTCCATGATAAAGGCGGCGATTGTGGATGGGTCCTGATAGGCGATCTCATCCTCAAGGGCGCTTAGGCAAAGCTGCGCCAGACGCTCGGGGTCGGTTTCGTTGAACGGATTGCGATAGGGGTAGGGGGCCGGAATATGAAAACAGCCCGGCATCAAAGGTTCGTATTGGGTGCGGAAATTTGCGTTGCCATTTACCGAAGCGCCCAGTGTGTGTGTGCCATGATAGCCCTTTTTCAGGCTCAGGTATTTCACCCGTCCGCTGTCGCCTCGGACTTTGTGATACTGGCGTGCCAGTCGCAGCGCGATTTCGATGCTGTCAGACCCGCCCGAGGTGTAGAACGCACGTGTCAGACCATCCGGCGCAAAGAATTCGGCCAGCATATAGCCCAGCTCGATGACCGCATCGTTCGAAGTGCCGCGAAAGATCGAATAATAGGGCAGACGGTCAAGCTGGTCTGCAATCGCAGCTTTGATCGGGGCGCAGGAATACCCAAGATTGACATTCCAAAGCCCGCCAACGGCATCGACAGTGGTGTGCCCGTCGACATCTGTGATTGTCACGCCATCGCCGCCGACAATGATGTCGGGCGGGTTGGCCAGGCTGTCGGCCCGGATGCGCCATAGGGTGCCAGATTTGGCGGGCATTGTTTTCCTTGAGGAAATTTGCGTCTTTCATCCTAGGGCCTCTTTTCTGTTTGGGACGTGCGGCGTGTCTTGGCGTAGCGGCGAAGGCAGATCGGTGATCTGCGCCCCCAACGACAACGAGGCCGCACGTGCGGTGGCGCATAGCCGTGCCGCGATGTCTGACTGTCGGTCTGGCTGAACACGCAATCTGGGAACGGCGACCGAAATCGCCCCGATCACCCGGCCACCTTCGCCATATAACGGCGCCCCTGAGAGGCGACCTCTTGGTCAAATGTGCCATCAAGTTGCGCGACGCCGGTTTCTCGAATGGTATCGATCAAACTACGCAGGTGGTCTTGGTCAGTGATGGTCTTGCCGGTATGCATCGACAAGGGACGCTCCAGAACGCGTTCCCGCAAATCGTCGGGGCAAAATGCCAGAACGGCCAGACCCGATGCCGTCGCATGCATAGGCAGGACTTCGGCAGGGTTGAAATGGACTTGTGTGCCATGCAGCATCGGATCGGCGTGAAACACCGGCGACAGCGCGTCGCCCTGCAGCAACGATGCATGGGCCAGTTCGCCCACCGCTTCGGACAAATCCGTTACGATTGGGCGCAGCAGGGCGCGCATGGGAAAAGCAGCCTCTCGGACCGCTGCTAACCGCAACAGGGCAGGCCCCAGCCGGTAGGCGCGGGTTGTCGCGTGCTGTTCAAGAAATCCGTTTTCTTCCAGCTCGCTCAGGTGCCGGTGAACGGTTGCCTTGTCACGCCCGCTAAGCCGGACAAATTCCGACAGACCGATCTGTGATCGGGTGTGTGAAAAATAAGTCAGCAGGTCGAGCGCCTTTGAGATTGTTCCCATCACCCACGCCCCCTGTCACGTGCCGCGACTTCGTAGAACCGCGCGATTTCTTCAGCAAAGGCTGTGCGATCGGCGTGTCTTTGCAAGGATGCCCGCGCTGCCTGCGTGACCGTCGGGACCAGTGACGTTTGCGTATTCGTTGACAAGGTCGGTGATAAAGTCGTGGGTCATTTCCGGGTGGTGCTGGATTGTGAACACATGTGTGCCGATGGCAAAGCCCGCCACTGGCAGGCCGGGCCCTTTGAACAAGCTTTCAGCATTGTCCGGCAACGCGGCGACCTGTTCGATATGCGACCCATAAAGCGCAAAGCCATCGTTTGTGCCAGACCATGGCGCACGGTTTGTGCGGGTGACCGGCAACAGCCCATGACCCCAACCTTGCGGGTTGCGCACGATGTCTGCGCCCAGCGTCCGGCCAATCAACTGGTGCCCAAAGCACGCACCAAACAGCGGTTGACGGCTGTCAACAACGGCGCGGACAAGGTCACTCAGTTGGTCGATCCACGGCAGCGGGTCCATGACGGACGCGGGGCTGCCGGTGATCAGGACACCGTCGTAGGCCGCGACATCCGGCGGAAACGATCCCCGGCACACCCACCAATGATCGCAGTGCCAGTCAGGGCGAACCTCGGCCAAGAGCGCCGCGAACTTTTCGCCGTCGTCAGGCCGCGCGCGGGCAAAGGCGCTGTCGTCTGTGTTGGTGATCAAAACCGCAATCTGCATCAGACGAACCATACGTAAAAATCCATCAGCGCATTGGGCTCAAGGTCACGCGTTTTGCGGAATTCATGTTCTTTCATAAAGGCTTGGTGCGCGCACAGTTCGGCGCCAACCGCCTGAGTCAGAGCGGTGTCGGCCTGCATGTCCTGCACCGCCTTGCGCAAATTCGGCGCGACGCCTGTGCGTGCGTCGGTCTTGTCAAATCCGTCGCCGGTTTCGATGGGTGGCAGGTCCAGTTTGGCCTCATAGCCCAGCCTGGCCGCTTGCAGAACGGCTGCGGCGGCAGTGTAGGGATTGGCCGATGCGTCGGCCATGCGGTGTTCGAGCCGTGCCTTGGCACCCCCTTCAACAGACACCCGCGTGGTGACGGCGCGGTGATCACCGCCCCAGTTCTGCCAGTAGCCAGACAGCGATCCCGGCTGCAACCGCAGATAGGACCCGGTGGTCGGCGCCACCAGCGCCGCCAGCCCTTTGTGGTGATGCACCAGACCCGCCAGACACCCGCGAGACAGATCGTTCAGGTGATCCGGTCTGCCCTTGGGGCCACTTGCCAATGCGTTGTTGCCCTGCGCGTCGGTGAAGGAAAAGTTGATGTGCATCCCTGATCCGCCCAGTTCCGGCACTGGTTTTGGCAGAAAGGTCAGGATGATCCCGTGGTTCAGCGCGATTTCGCGCGCCATCAACCGGAACAGCACGATATCGTCCACCGCCTTGAGTGCATCGTCAAAGGTCAGGGTGTATTCAAACTGTGGGCTGTCAAATTCGGCGGTGATCATGTCCAGCCTGAAACCCAGTTCTTCGGCCTTTCGCCAAATTATATCGTTCAAGTGCATCGGATCGGAAAACGGCCCGGTGCCATAGACCACGCCGCCGGGGGCGTCATAGGGCTGCAATTTGCCGTTCTCATTGCCTTGCAAGGCATAGGCTTCCAGTTCGATCCCCAGTTTGGGTGTCAGCCCGTGCTGTTGCCAATCGGCGATAGCACGTTTCAGAGCGCCGCGCGGACACAGGGGTAGGGGGGCGCCATCGGTGTCGTACAAATCACCCAGCACCACCTGCGTGTCGGTTTCCCAGCCCTTGCGAATGTCATCGGACTGCCAACGCAGTTCCATGTCGGGCATCCCCTGACGCACCATGGCGTGCGGGGCGTCCAATAACAGGTCGCGGTCGTAATGCACGCCGAATGTCGCGCGGGCAAAACGGGTATCTTGATCGCCAATCTTGGCTCCGGGCAGATATTTGCCACGGGGGATCGACAGGTGGTCGATGAACAATGCGCGCAGTCGGTCGGCCATATCGTGCCCTCAGTTCAGCGTGACGCGGACGGGAAGACGTTTGATCCCGTTGACAAAGTTCGACCGGACAAAGGCCTCGGGGCCGTCCGGTTCAATGGATGTGATGCGTGGGACCAGTTCCTGAAACAAAGCGCGGATTTCCAATCTTGCAAGGAACATGCCAAGGCACACATGCGGCCCGCCTTGCCCCCAGCCCAATTGCCGGTTGGGTTTGCGTGTGAGATCCAGTTGATACGGATCGGCGAACATATCTTCGTCGCGGTTGGCGGACAGGAACCAGTACAACACCTTGTCACCTTCGCGAATTGTCTGGCCATGTACTTCGACATCGCGGGTCGCCGTGCGGCGGAAATACGACGCCGGCGAAGCCCAGCGCACAATTTCATCCGCGGCGGTATCCCACACGTCGCCCGACTGCATCTGCTCCAGCAGCCCCGGCTGGCGGGCCAGCGCCTGCATGCCTGCCGCGATGGAATAGCGGGTCGTGTCATTGCCCGCTGCCACCAGAAGGCAAAAGAAGTTTCGAAACTCGGTTTCCGAAATCGTTTCGCCGTTTTCATCAGGCTGTAGCACCATGTGGAGCACGCCATCGGTGTCGCCCGCAGCGTTCTTGCGCACCATCAGATCGTGCGCGTATTCGTACAGTTCGGCGCCCGCGGGCGAATTGAACGGCATCATCCGGTAGGCATCGGTGTCCAGTTTGTCGGCCACGAAATCGGTAAAATCCGGGTCAGTGTTGGCCATCAGCGCGTCGCCCTTTTCAACCAGCCACGGCAGGTCTTCGTCGGGTGTGCCAAGGATCTGGCCCAGCATCCGCATCGGCAATTCGCGCGCCAGTTCGCGGGTCGCGTCAAAGCGGCCCATCTCTAGCGCGCGGTCAACGATGGGAACGCAGAGCGCGCGAATCTGATCTTCGAACTTGGCGACAACCGGACCGGAGAAAGCCTTGGCAACCTTCATGCGAACCTTGCGATGTTCAGACCCGTCGGTTTCCTGAAAGGTCCGGCGGGCCATGTATTCCTCATAGGTCTGGTCCTCCATCCGGATGCCTCGGGCCGAGGTGAATGTGTCGACGTCGCGGATCATCTTGGTGATGTCTTCGTGCCGGGTGATCGACCAATATCCATTGCCCTGATCCCAGTCAGACCAATGGCAGGGCGCTTCGCGGCGCAGGCGGGCAAAGGTGTTGTAGGGCGCGCCATTCGCAAAGCTGTCGTGTGATCCCAGATCGGCAAAGCCGTCGTCGTCAGGAGCCCATGTGGTCATAGCGCCGTGTCCTCCGTTGAATTTTCAGACGGTCGTCAAAGTGCCGGGTGTGGCGTCCCGCAAGGCGTTTGGCGAACCGTTCGGACGCCTGTTTCGCAGGTTTGCGTCGATCCACCGGGCGCCAGTCGCGCCACACGCGCCACAGGGTGCTAAGCAGGACCAGAACGATCACGCAGAACAGTAAAAACGCAATGGGCCGGTCGATGAAATCCAAAGGCGTGTTCACGCGGTTCATGGCAGCGCGCAGTTTGACTTCCATGATGTTGCCCAGAACCATGCCCAGCACAATTGGCACAATTGGCAGGTTCAGACGTTTCAGAATGTAGCCAAACAACCCGAACACCGCCGCCACCGCGCAATCCACCGCAGAATTGCGGATGGAATAGACGCCGACGAAACTGAGCAGCAGCACGCACATGCCAAGAAACCGGTTCGGAATGCGGGTCAGATGAACCAGCCAACCGGTCGAGATCAGCAAAAAGACCACCACCAGAATATTGAGCAACAGCAGCGCCAGATACAGCGCCACAATGAAATCCATCTGGAATGCAAACAGCCCCGGTCCGGGCACCACGTTGTGCACGTAAAACACCGACAGCATCATCGCGGTCAGCGCCTCGCCGGGGATGCCAAGGGCCAGCAGCGGATCATCGCAGCCCCCGGCACGGCGTTGTTGGCAGCCTCGGACGCGATCAGCCCTTCGGATGACCCATGACCAAACGCCTCGGGGGTTTTCGACAGTTTGCGCGCCGATGTGTAGGACATGAACTGCGCCGTGAATTCTCCGACGCCGGGGATCATGCCCATCAACACGCCAAACGACGCTGACACCGCAACAACGCGCGGGTGGCGGCCCAATTCGCGGAACCCCTGAAACAGCGATCCGCGCGATTTGGTGAGGCGTACCTTTTCGTCATCCATTGTCAGCAGCAACAGCGCCTGAGAGATGGCAAACAGCCCCAGCACAACAACAATCAGGTTGAAGCCGCTGGCCAGCCACGTCCATTCAAAGGTGAAGCGGCGGGTGTATTTGACCGGCTCCAGCCCCACGGTGGACAGCAAGATGCCCAAACCGGCGAGCGACCCGGCAATCAACATTTGCCCACGATGCGCGACAACGACCAGAAGCAGGCCAAGAAGGGCTGCCAAAAATATTTCCCGCGACCCGAACATGGGCGCGACCTTGGCCAGTAGGGGCGACAACAGGATCAGGCAGACCACGGAAAAGACACCGCCAAAGAAGCTGGCGGAATAAGCCAATGACAACGCGCGCCGCCCTTCGCCGCGCAGCGTCATTGGAAAGCCGTCATAGGTGGTCAGCGCGTTGACAGCCGTACCGGGGGTATTGATCAAAATGGCAGGGATCGCCCCGCCATACATCGACGATCCGTATATGCCCAACAGCACGGTCAGGCCCACAATCGGATCCATGGAAAACGTCGCAGGCAGCAGGATAGCGATGGCCACCGCAGGACCAACTCCGGGGATGGCACCAATGGCAACGCCCCCGATTGATCCCACCAGCAGGGCGATCAGCACGTCCCAGCGGGCCAGAACGTCAACGGCTGCAAACAGGATATCCATCACAGATACAGTATGAAAAAGCTGCGCAAACCGCCGGGCAGCAGTTCATACAAGGCCGCACCGGGGATTTTGACGCCCAGCAATGATTTAAAGACAATCACCACCGTCACTCCAAACCCGGCGGCTATCCACAACATGCCGGGGCGGCGATAGCCCAGCCGCCAGCACAGGCCCACGGCGAACACGATGCTCAT